>JASXSY010001267.1:0-57124 GCA_034509805.1 Sipha maydis | reverse complement strand
AAATATAATATTAATATTTTACACCATTAAATGAATAGATCGATAAAACTAAGAAATAGAACGAAAGAAAAAGTCGTTGAACAACAAATCGTCCTACATCAAACAATAAAATGAAAATCCTTTATTAGAAGTCAAAACATAAACACTAGGTAGGTACCTAAAAAAAAAACCGAAAATAGAAATCAAAAAAACCATTCTTAAATATAGACAACAAATATATCCAACACCAAAATATAAACAATCTACCAAATCTAGCAAAAATCATAAAAAAAAAAGGTCGAAAAACAAAAAATAGACCTACAGTAAAAAGTGAATACCAGAATATTCACCCGTGGATAAACCACATCAACATAATAATAGATTTTTCAGTATAAAAAAAAGAAAACACAAGCCAAATATTAACAAAAATCTTTTAAATATTACACTATAAAAATATTATAACTATAAATGTACATTTTATGTGGCGACACTACTCATTGTCCAAAAACTCAAACCAAATATGAGTATTCAAGAAATATATCAAGTCAATTGAAAATATTCCAACATATGCAGGTTAAATATTGAACACTTTCATAGTAAATGAATAATAATAGTAAAATCATAGTAAATATAATCATATCATTAATTAAAAAAAGGGCTGGAAAAATTGGAAGGGAATAAATATTGTGCGGTGCAACTGATGTAAATATATTTGTACAAATAACACATGCCAAACAATGATTTATTGGAAACACTTGTAATATATTCTAAATTTATCTAGTTATAACCTGCAGGCCTGCTAGGTAATTAATTTATAATAAACATATTTTATACCGGGTATACTTTCTATGATCTCGACATGTACTATCGAAATAAAAACAATGTAGTCATTGTAATATATATATATATCGTTAAATATATCGCTAAACCATAGTAATAAATACTAACGCACAAATTAATATGATACTAAAGATATAATACTTTATTGGTATAATAAACTAAACATATTGAAAATGAATAAAAACACACGTGCTGTTGGAGACACCAGACACAGAATCACACGTCTGTACAGTGTATAGATTATATCATTTTTATAAGTTATAATCTATACACTGTACAGACGTGTGATTCTGTGTCTGGTGTCTCCAACAGCACGTGTGTTTTTATTCATTTTCAATATGTTTAGTTTATTATACCAATAAAGTATTATATCTTTAGTATCATATTAATTTGTGCGTTAGTATTTATTACTATGGTTTAGCGATATATTTAACGATATATATATATATTACAATGACTACATTGTTTTTATTTCGATAGTACATGTCGAGATCATAGAAAGTATACCCGGTATAAAATATGTTTATTATAAATTAATTACCTAGCAGGTAATTAATTACCTATTTTTATTTTGTTTTAATTACTATAGTTACTTATGTAAATAATGTATTTTCTGCATTATTATTATTATTATGATTATGATCATTACAGTTATTTATTTTTTATTTTTATTTTATTTTGATTACTATAATTACTTTGTGTTGTATAATTTAAAGCTAAGTGTGAAGAATCTGTTATGTTTTGTTCTATAAACGTAACTTATAAAAATGATACGTTTATAGAACAAAACATAACAGATTATTCACACTTTGCTTTAAATTATACAATACAAAGTAATTATAGTAATTACACAGAATCACACGTCTGTACAGTGTATAGATTATATCATTTTTATAAGTTATAATCTATACACTGTACAGACGTGTGATTCTGTGTAATTACTATAATTACTTTGTATTGTATAATTTAAAGCAAAGTGTGAATAATCTGTTATGTTTTGTTCTATAAACGTATCATTTTTATAAGTTACGTTTATAGAACAAAACATAACAGATTCTTCACACTTAGCTTTAAATTATACAACACAAAGTAATTATAGTAATCAAAATAAAATAAAAATAAAAAATAAATAACTGTAATGATCATAATCATAATAATAATAATAATGCAGAAAATACATTATTTACATAAGTAACTATAGTAATTAAAACAAAATAAAAATAAAAATAAAATAAAAAACAATTTATAAGTTAAGTTTAACTGGTGCAAGAATTATGCACTTAGGCCTCTTATTTTCCATAACTTCAGACTCACATATATTCTTATTACCTTCCACTTGAATCTCTTTAAAATTTTCAACATCATCATTTACCTTTTCACTGCCATATTTATTTTCTACTTTAATATTCATCTTCTCTTCTCTATCAACAATTCTTTTACAATCAATTACCTGATTCACATGTCTTTTCTATAACCTTTCATCACCTAATCCTAATTCATAATTGATTGGAGATAATTTCCGTGTTATTACAGCTTGGACCCATTCATCACCTTCAGAGTAGTTTCTACACATAACCGAATCACCAACTAAATAATCTTTATTTCTATTATCTTTATATCACATTTTATTTGTATCTAAACACTTTTCATAATTATTTTTAACAAAAGGCATTAACCTATATTAGGTTGTAAATAGTGAACGTCCAATATGTAATTGATTAGGACAGGTTGAACAATATTTAGTGCTGTTATATGATAATATAAATCTTAATACGCTGTCATTGTTATTACAGTTAAAAATGGTTTTCTTTTTAAGATAATTTTTAAATGTTCTGACTAAATTTTCTGCTGCACTATTAAATGATGGGTTATATGGAGCAGTTTTAATATGAAAAATTTCATTATTTTTAAAAATCTCCTAAATTCGATAGAACACGAAGACGTATAATTATCTAATACCAGTTTAGGTGGTTACCCTAAGTTACAAAATACTCTCTCAACACCATAATAGTAGAGCTTGATGCAATATCTTTCATTATTTTCACAAAAATCATTTAGAATACGCATTTATAATTATTACAAACATCATACTTTAACTGGACATAAATAGTCTAAATGAATCCGTTGAGCTGATGCTTCAGGCCAAGGCCAATTATGCAACTAACGAACTCTTTAGTGGCTTTAGGTTTTAGGTTTTAGGTTGTTATTAGGTTGTTGTTAAGCTTTAGGTTATCTCTATGAATTAAACACTCTTTACACTCTTTAGTAAAACCCTCAATTTCTAAATCGATACCAGGCCACCAAATTTATGATCTTGCACAGATTTTCATTTTCATTGAACCCATATGTGTGCTATGTAATTCTAGTAACAGCTGTTTTCTAAATTTAGGAAGACTAACTAACCTATGCCCCCACATTAAATACCCCTGTTTAATAGAAAATTCTTGTCTCCAATGGTAAAATAATTTAAGATCATCTGGTACATCCTTTATTTTGCTCGGCCACTTCTTTTTAAACACCCTAATAAATACATCGCGCAATAACTTATTTTTTTTTTTTACTTCATTAGAAATATCTAAATTCCCAGCAGACTGAATATTTGTTGTTATCATATTGATGAAAAAATTATCACACTCTTCATTATTAGGACTAACTATATTTAAAGGCAATTTAGACAATGCATCCGCGTTAGCAATTTTCTACTTTACAATAAAAAATATATTGAATTGATAAAATTAATGATTATTGTTTTTTTTTATTTTTAACAGCGGTCATCGTCTATAGCGTACATATTTTCTCTTTCTATCGTAGATACCATCCTCATATATACGTTTGATCTTCTTCAGAGAATGGACCGTCATCATACTCGGGCTCGATAAGACCATTTTCTCACAGCGCAATACTAAGCATAATTAAACGTCAACGTATTTGTTTGTTATCAATATGTAATCTATCATCAAAGGCGAATAAGTTGTGATTTCTTTCGTTGTACTTGAAGTAATCGGCCCGTCGTATAGCTACATCCGAAATCAAGACCGAAATCCTTGAACAGATCTATGATATACAACAACAGCACACTTTTATTTTTATATTTAATATTTTTATTTAAATTATACTGACGTTTGATTTTATGATAATTTGTATTGCAGAACAACGTTTGCCGGGTTATATATTTATATTTTTAAAATACGATCAGTTTCAAACTAAAAATTCAACGTCAGATATATACAAAGTTCATTATAATTTTATGAAATAAAATAAAAATTAAAAGTTTATACATATATATTCAGTCGCGATTTTATTAACTTTGTAAATACCTGATGATAAATTTTTAATTCGAAACCGATTGTACTTAACAAATATAATAATACTCTAGTCTAAGCTTTATTTATTTATCTATTTCTATGTATAAATTATTTGTGTATTTATTTACACATTAATTTACGAGTACAATAAATTTATTAATTTTTAATTATTATTTTATTTGATAAAATTATAATAAATCACCAATTTTAACGAATTATATAAAATGCATTCGTCTAAAACGAAATATGTGTTATGGAATTATGGAAAACTAGTGACCATTTAATAATTTATAAAAATTTTGGAAACATGATAACATATTCTTACAAATTACGAAATCTTAAAGATAACTTATAATTTGTTCTAGTGGAATTTAGAAAAGTTTGGGAGTTATAAATTATATTTATGATCTTATTGAAGACAATTTCAAACACGAATCGTTAATAAATCAAATGCAAACAAGAGATGACTGTTATTATTTTCAAATTGAATCCACTCAATTTGATGAAATATAAATAAATGGTTTTCATATTAATTTTAATATTGTATAATGTAAGATAACCTAACACGGTATACAGATGAAAATATTTCGGTAAATATTAATTCTTTTAGTACAGTTAAATATGAAAGAGACACATTAAACACTTAGTCAAATGTTTAGTTTCATCATTTAACCGACTGGGATAACAATAATTGAATAATTTATTTTTATAAAATTACAAGGAATGGAATCCATCATTACATTTGTTAAGAATATGTCAATGTAACGCATTCAAAAATTTAATAAAGTGCACCATGATTTGCGTTTACTGTAATTGTATGAAAATGAAAAATTCAAAAGTTATTTTTTCCAGCCGGTCAAAATATGACAATAGAGATTTGACTGTAAGTGGTTGATGAGAGTCCATCAATAAATGTGTAGTATAACAAAAACATTAATATCTATGGAAACGGTTCCATCGGGATATTGCGATTGGCTTCCTCTATAACATTTCATAATTGAAATTGTTTGATTACTATTCATTGATTGTAAAACAGTATGCGATATTTGGTTTTCAACTAATTCAAATGTAAATCTAAAAAATTATCCTTAAAACTTTTATTTGCGTTTATGAACATAAATATAACAACAGGCTCATGGTTTAACAATTAAATACTTTTTGAAGAATGAACGGAAGATTCGGGGAGTATAATTTATACGGAAAATTATTTCACCTCGCTCATTTTTCAATCGAAACTTTAAAAATTATAAAATTGTTTTTACGAATAAGTCGAATAAGTCATAAAGGTTTGGATTTAACTGCGGAAGAGTTTTAAGATTATCATTGAAATTGATTGTTGCAACTGACGAAAATCAAAAATAATTGTTACCGGTTTACAACCTTTGACTACATATTAAATATTATTAGACAAGTTATCGAAAATAAATATTTCAAACAAGAATTATTTGAAATAATATATTATAATATAAGCAGAGGAGGAGTGGACTTTGAAAAATTCAACAAAACAAACTATTTGGTAAATTTATATGAAAAATAATTCGTGAAGTTGAAAATAATGTCATAAAATATTGAACCATTTGTTCATCACAATTAAGACAATTAGTAACGTTCGTGTGACAGCCTAGAAAACAAGGAAATCTAGACTATCATCGACCACGAAATTAAAAATTTTTGAATGATGAGACCCTTAGCCAAATTACGGTTCCCCGTGGTGGTTGTTATTCATTGGAGTCACGGTTATTGACGTAGTGGTCCCTGTCGAAATCTTTTGCTCAACGGCGTCTTCGATCCGGATCTGCTGTTGATCGCCACCTGCATCGGATACGACGTTTACGCTCGGTCCGGGGAACGGGACTACAGGACAGTTAGCCGAGTGCAAGAAATGTCTATGATTTGGCCAAAACGTTTTTGGGTACTGTGCGTTCGTCCAACAACAACCTGTATTGTATACAGCGCGTACCGAATTCGTGTTAAAGTTCTGCACGCGTTAAGTAGAAAATTAAAAAAAAAAATTACTATTGGCAGGTTTCTCTGTTGAACGGGTGTTCTTCTGCAGTAAGTCATATTCATCATGATTAACGTACTTATCGTCTGCTCGCGTTGTTGCAGAGTACTCCTTCACCGTTCTTATGACAGACCCAGGATTTTGTGCGTTGGCCTTTTGTACGTCTGCTGAAGATTTCTGCGTTTCACCTTCGGTAAACGACAACGGGTGCAACTGGTCTGGCCCCATGATCTCGAATTCATCATCATGGCTGCTTCCAGATGACGACGCTATTTCGTCTATCTCTTTGAGCCAGAGGCTTATCCGTGAGAGCGTCTGCGGAGCGTGTTCTAACGCGTCCACAGCGTTTCCCTTTACAATTTAAAAACTCGTAATTATAGCTACACAGTTTGTATTATCCTTCAATCGTCCGCATAATTACCCGTTTCGCCGATTCCACACACTCCACGTGGTCCACTTTGCGTGACCGGTGATTGTAGGTCTTACAACTCCTACATTTCATCATTGGATTCCATATCGACCTTTTGCCGCACTCAGAACACCTTCTGAACCATTTGTAGAACGGTTTGTTGGCG
Organism: Sipha maydis; assembly: GCA_034509805.1. NCBI lineage: Eukaryota > Metazoa > Arthropoda > Insecta > Hemiptera > Aphididae > Sipha > Sipha maydis. The sequence continues at coordinate 50,420 of JASXSY010001267.1, read as the reverse complement.
AAAATATGTTGAATCATTTTTTGTGCCAACTCGTAACTTCTAACGACTCGGGAAAAATGATACAACTATAAATTTTTTATAAAATCGTAAACACTTTTGGTTTTAATAAGTATGTCGACACGTTTAAATACGGTTATAATGGAATTATTTAAAACAAAATAATAAATGTACGCTGCTTGTTCAGTTTGCCTAGTGATTTAATTTGTTCGGCTAACAAAAACATATCGGCCGATTAATGTATTTTTTATATCGTTTTTAGCGATAAATGTTTTTTCAGTTAATGAATTCAGCCAAGCAATAAGAACGCATAATGAAGGTTATCTTTAAAATTTTTCGAAAATACCCTAATACTCTTGCACTTTGAAGACTAGTGTGTTTCGCTAACGATAGTCCTTATGTTTTAAACCTCATCATCAGGGCCTAAAATACATCTGATTTTAAGGGACATTCTTTTTAATTCGATTATTACTATTAAAATTACCATAGTTATTGTGAATTATAAACAAACTCGGTTGGTAATCAACTGTTTGGTACACACTGCCCGTGAGATTAATCCACGTGTTTTATTTATCCAATAATATTTTGGTCGTGTAAGGCAAATATGTATTATTATTAGATTCTAAATAAAATTATGAGTCGGCGGTCAAGCTTCATAGTTTTATGAGTACATTCCATGTATGTATTGCTTGGTTTCAGCGCCACTGCATGTATTAAAGGTAATATTTATTTATGAATTAAAATTGATAGAAGTCCTCACACGTGATAACATTCTACTTAGAGAAAGAGGTACAAGTGCTACACTCCACTTTACCCTTTCAAGTTTAAAATATATCGACAAAGACCTCTGACGGTCGTTTCGATGGGAAAAAATGTAATATGTTGTTATTTTATATTTTTACATAAGATAATTAATAAAGGTGTTGCCAATTCTTAATAATCTAGCAATTTTACATCGAAACACTTGCTGAATGTACGTATTCAGTAGCAGCATTTATAATATTATACTCAATATTCGTATGAGTATTGTTCTTGTTCCATGTACATATTCTGTCTAGTGCTAGAATAGGGGAATGACAAAAGGCGTCGGACGAATTCCATCTATATTTTATTTTTAAAAGTCATATTAATTTAATTATTTGAGAAAAATGCCGCTTTTGTATTTATTTGAATGTTTTGAAATTACTACGAAAATCGAAATTCTAACGTTTTTATCTCTATAACGATTCCATCTTTTCGACCAATAATACTTGGTACCTACTACTTATTATTTCTCTATTACGTAGACGCAAACTGTATATATATATATATATATATGAGGTGGGATTTGACTCCACACATACTATAAATGTATTATGTTTTTAAAAAAGCTTTGTTTTAAGAGAAAAAATAGGACATTGCTTAATTTAATTACAAATTAATGTAAAAAAAATTATAGTAACAATAGGGAACTTATAAGAAACTTAATAAAAGATTAAATTTTTGATTTTATGACTAGCATTCATTCAGATTTATTTCCTCTCTATACCTAGAATTTAATTGATAAGATCTCAGTAAATAAATCATAATAAATAAAAAAAGTAATAATTTTGTTATACGAATTAGAGAAAAATACAAAGTTAAAAATTCTCTCTGTATACATTACATTAAATAAACTATTTTCAATTTACTGTACATGTAAATAAGGATAAACGTTTTCTATATTTTTTTTTATATAATTGTCATTTATGTTAAGTTATTAAAAAAGGTTTTGGCAGTTATTTTTTTATGATAATGAATTATGATTGATGATTGTAGTTGAAGCATACTTTTTTTTTATTCATAAATACATTTTTCCAAGTAAAAAGCATTTATATTTTGGTTCTGCAAGCACACAAACACATTATTTATTTATTTCCGCTTTTAAATCAATGACGGCTCCTGAATTGTTTTTCACATTGCTTTGGGGCTTATTATTTTATTTACATGCATTTAAAATATTAGAGAACTGTTGAGAAAAATAACTGTCTTCTTGAGTTCCAAAGTGGAATAAATTTAAATATGATGTAAAATTAAACTGTTAATTTCTCGTTTTTTCTTTTAAAATAAAGTAGCACACATTATTTGTTTAACTAAGTTATTTTTTATTAATGCGGAAATATTTTATTGATGTAATAAAAATAAATCATGATCATTAAAAAATTAAATATTTATTGATTGTATATACATAAAGAACTTTCATTATTTTTCAAACTTAAATTATAATATCAATAGAGCTTTTAATTTTATTACAATAAATAAATATATATTAAATCATAATATATAATACTGTAAACAACAACTTTATCTATATTTCATACATTTAAGATGTAATTTATAGTTATAACAATATATAATTTACTACTTTATTGCAATTATGTTTGCAAAACTTGATAAAACAACAAAGCACCAAAATAAAATTTCCTGTCATTACTATAATTATAATAGTATCTAAATTATCAAAGAACTTTTATGGGGGATATCAAATAATAAAATTTAAATAATAATTTAGTTAACACTATTGAACACAATATGATAACAATAGTAAACAAAAATGTTGAGAAAATTATTCAATCATTAACTCTGAAAGATTCCATAGAGCCACAGTATTCTATATGATAAGAATAAAATAAAATTAGATATTTTAAAAACAGAAACAAATGGGCAAGTTTGAAATTAAATACTTGTTTTTTATATTAAAAAACTAAAATATTTTTAAATACTGTTTCAAACAGTTTTAACTAAATAATAGTGTTTTCATTTTACAATACAAAACTTTTTTTATTTTTTAAATGAAATTAGTTATAATACACAAAAATATATATTTGAATATGTAAGGTTACAATAATAATAAAAAATATATAGTTATTTGATTGCTTAAAATAAGTACAACATTGAAAATAATAATAAGAATAATAATACACAATCATATTTAACTCAACAAAATTCACGTTGAGGTGCATAAGTTATAAATAGCACATATACATATAGTTAACATATAATAAATTAATTTGTTAATAATTCATTGGTTAATATTAATAATATTTATATTCAAATAAATAACTAAAAGGCACTACATGTTAAACATGTGATTAATGTAACATCATTAGGTATGAAAATAATACAATTGATAAGGGGAAAAATGTTAATACATGAAAAAATAAAAACTAAAAAATGTTTATAATTAGAAAAGACGTATTGAGCAGAAATTTGATTTAGTTATAATTGCACAATAATTTTTTTCTATAAATTTAAACTTAAATTTGATTAAAGGAACTTTGGCACGGTTTTAAATGTCAGTAATCTCAACAATAATTTTAAATTTGCAATTAGAAGTTGAAATGAGTATAGACTTAAGACTAGACTTCATTTAAATCATGTAATTAAAAAAATTGCCAAAATATTACAGACAATTTAAGCTATAGATTTTATTACACCCATCCACCATAATATTTATTTAGAATGCTTAAGTTGTTCTACAAATTGTAATGCAGAGTTTAATAAAATTCATTAACATAATAGAAACATAACAATGATGAATAATAACCAATTAATGAAAGTGTGCAAAAATTGCACTGCTAATAACAAGTAAATGTCAATTATTTATTTTGTCTAAAAAATTTTTTGTTACTTCATAACTTTTCCTTCGAAGATATCCAAATATGTCTTCCAGAATTTCTTTCTATTACTGCTTTTACACTATCATACACTTCTTCATAAGTATCACCTTGAACTATGGCTGTGAATTGATCACCAAATTCTTGTTCTATTTTAGCTGCTCGTTCTACATGTTTTCTAGCTTCGGCTTCACTCATACGTTTGCACATTTCCATTAATGCTTCTACACTCTTTGGCTTAAAGAATATTGCTATTGAATGTAATCCAGCAACTTGAAGTCGCTTAATGGCATTGCCACTTACATCAAGTATACAATGTTTACCAGATTCGGCTACATGACGAACGGATGAAACAGATGTTCCATATAGGTTTCCATTGAATTGCCCAGCTTCAATGAATAAATGATTTTGGATATCAAGGTCCATTTGTTCGCGTGATTTTACAAAATGATAGTCTCGACCATCTACTTCATCGGGTCTTATTTCACGAGTAGTATGTGGAACACAGGAGCTAAAACGTTCAGGATATTCTGAAATAAGGTCGTCATTGATTTTGTCTTTCAATGGACCAAGTATAATAACAGGTCGTGAATAGGATATTTGAACTCGCACCTATAAAATATACATTAAAATAATATAAATATAACAAATTGTAAAAGTGAAATTATTATTTATAAATCTACACACCAAATTATAAATCCTATATTTTAAGAAAAATGTAAAAATAGGAGTAGTATAGAAGTTGTATAAGTAATTATTTAAATATAATTATGATTGATGAGATATGATGGATGATCATTAACATTAGTACTAAACTTCTACATTTTTATCATTAATAATTATGTTGGAAAATGGAACTATTTTATTAAGTCTAGATTATAATGTATAACATTATTACTCCAATAAAGGTCACTATTATTAATGGCTGTTAAGACTGATAATACATTTTAATGTAACAATTATCATCAATGAAATTATACATACATGTAGATACAATTTAGTTTCTACAATAAAACCATTTCTTGATTATTATTTTTTCATTAATAGAGAACACATATTAAAGTGATCTATTTTACTTAATACATACCACTGCTTCATAAGAAGGAGTTTCTTCAACTTTTTCACATATATTTTCTCTAGACTGTCTTTGTAATACCATATCATCCAACCCATTTTCATATTTGCCATCTTTGCCTCTTCGTACCCATGGAAACCTTCTACTAAATGTCATTGTTTTTTTCTTTCTTTCTAATGTTGATAATCTATCTAAACTTTTACTTTCATTTCCACGAAATTTTACAGATCTATCACGAGCTTTTTGTTTGCGCTCCCAGCGACGTTTAGATGGTATTATGCCGATGCCTTCTTCTCTACCAGTCGCCAACACTTTTCTTGCTTGCCACCATTCATCATCACTTGCATTAGTTACATGAAGAATAGTACCGTATTTGAATGCTAGTCCAACACTAGGGAGGCCATCATCACTTGAAGGATCATAATCGAATAAGGCACGAACATATAAAGTTTTTTTTTGAGTTGTACGAATTAATGTACCAGTAGAAGCAGCAAGTTGGGATTTTAATTCATGAATTTTAGCTTCAAATCTAGACACAAAGTTAAAAACAATTTTAAAATATATCTAAAGCTTATCATAAAATTTAACAAAACTTTATATCTAACTGTTACCTATTATAATCTTTTGGTCGATGTTGAACTGTTAATACAACTGTCTGACCAGCATTTTTAAGAGCATCAGCAGCATCTTCATGAGTAGCATTATCCAAGCTAACATCGTTTACTTTAAGTATAGTATCTCCTCTTTTTAATTGCCCAGTTTGATCAGCTGGACCACCAGCAAGAATAAAGGATATAAATATCCCTTCCCCATCTTCTCCACCAACAATGTTGAAACCCAAGCCTCCAGAACCTTTATTTAAAACTACAGTTCTTACACTATGGTTTGATAAGCTTTCATAACTTTTAACAGTGTTTAATGTGTCTGTAGAATATGAATTTGGAATGGTATCAATAATTGGTTGTGGCGCAGAATCTGTGTATGTAATGGGTTCAGTTTTACCAATAACTAGTAAAACTTTTTCACGGGTATTTTTTAAGGTCCGTACAGCTTCTTCATGAGTTACATTTTCTAAATTACGATCACCAAGTAGAGTATTTTTTACTGCAATTAATTTGTCACCAACTAATATTCTACCATCTACTTGGGCAGCACCACCATCCATTATTTTAGTAACGTAAATTCCATTATCACCAGGTATATGTTGATTGCCAATACCACCTGCAATACTAAATCCCAGTCCCTGAAAAAAAAAATTATTTATTCTATTAATAAAATATATCAATATTACTGTAAATCAATTGAATATTTTATTTTAAATTTTAAGCAAAGGCATTCATTTTAATTTAAAAATAATACAATTTTTTTGTATACAAATTTTCACAATTTATTATGTTTAAAAGATAAGTATACCCAAAGCAGGTCAAACAGTAGATTAGCCAACATATATTTAAAAAAAATTAAGTTATTAACAGCATATAATGGAACTTAATTAATAGTAAATGATAAAGTGGTATAGAATAATTATTAATTTAAGTTCAGTAATTAGAAATACAAACAATGAGATTTGTATAAAGACATTTTGATATTTGTTGAATGTCAACATTATAGTTGTTATGGTTACAAGAGTTGTTATTAAGAAAATTAAATATAAACAATTGATAAATAATTAATTTAAAGAATTTTATTAATATTTTTATAAGGTAATGTTTAATATAACAAGCCATTAGATAATATAATTCAATAATTAATTTAATTTACATTACACTCATGCAATGACATAGGGTGTGTTTGACTATATGTATATTATCAAGGAACTTATCATTATCTATTAAAAAATATAATTTACTTTGAACTATAGGTATTCAGATATCCTGATTAAGGATATATTAATATTGTTAAAATAATATAATTTTTATTTATTTATACTCTCTGAAGTTAAAAAACTTATATTACCTTGGTACCTTTACTGAGTTCTATTTCTAAAACATTTGGTCCTACAGGCAATAAGTTTTTCTTGCGTTTTACGCATAGGGTAACTGTATGTCCTGCTCGTTTAAGTGCATCTACTGCTGTTGAATGAGGCACACCGACAACAGGTGTGTCATTGACTTTAGTGATAATATCATTTACACACAATCGACCATCTCGATAGGCAGTTCCACCAGGGATTATTTTTGTAATAAATATTGATGTATCATCATCAGTTTGTGGATTGTCAGTACCACCTGTATACATGAAAAAAAAAAAAAAAACATGACTTATCAAGGATGTAATTTATTTATTGCTTAGAATCCTTCATGTCTATTATTTCTTTTATCCATAAATATGAATGTCCAATACATACCTGCTATGCTGAAACCCAGACCCGAGTCACCTCTCTCTAAGGTGATCTCGTCGGTAATCCATTCGGGTTTGGCACTGCCGTTCATCTGGGCGTCTATATTGAACAGTGACGATACCTTTCTGATCATACCATTCGAAGTGTTGATTGGTTTCTTTTTGGTGGATGCTGATCGGTTTAGTTCTTTCATGTCTCCCGGTACTCGGACATTCGTCAGTGGTTGAATTATCGTCGACTATTATCACCGTATCTGTCGTGACGCTGCAACCACCCAAGTGAAATAATTACTGTGGTCGACAGGGTCGCCGGGTTTTCTGATGAAGCGGCGTCAAGAAACGACAACGTCCGACTATTTATAGTGAACAAGTTTTTTTCGCTTTTTTTTTTCTGTATCTATTTATTACATTTATATTTTTACGACGACGACTGACACCGCGTCGCAGACGGACTAACAGTCGAGCGCGCGCGCGCGCGCTCACACAACGCAACCGTTACCGCCTACCTACCGTAGTTGTCCGTTATCGGACGGGACACGAACACCGCGGAGAGCTGCGTGCGCACGTCTGTTTGTTAACACGGAGCGCCGACGCTTTCTAGGTTCGCCGTCCCTGCTGCTGTTGTTGGCGAAGGGCCTGTAGCGTAACACGTAACTTCTTCGAATCGGCCGATCTCTTCTCCGTTGGGCGGTGTCGAACTGACGGTGAGAGTCAAGAGAGATGTCCGAGCATGAAAATCAAATGTTTGCCTTTTAATAATTGATAATATTATTGCTCTTTTACTTAATCGTTTTTTTTTTTTTTTTTATTATTATTTCACTTTTCATTAAAATACAATATTCGCCTCCAGAGGAATGTTTTAATTATCGTTAGAAAATTGTTTTATTTACGTACGTACACACACACACACACGCGCATATACTCGATACACACTGTATACAAAAAACACACACGCACATATATACGAATTCCACAACTGTATGAAAACAATTGGTAGACCAGTGGTTACTAAAAAAGCCGTTGACGTCCACACGCACAATTTATGTACACACGAGATACGACGTGCAATCACAAGTCACATACGAAGAGCGCCCTCTATCGATGACCGTACTACGTGTACAAAAGACCAGTAGTACAGAGTTTAGGGTAAATCACTTGTTTATCGCATAGAGTATATATTATTATATTTTATGATATTATACTCTATGATAATATACTCTGTGCCTTATCAGCTATCTATGGTGTTAAAAAAAATGTTAGTTAATAATTATCACAGATCATATTCATATTATCTGTAGGTAATAGTATCATTAATTAAAATATCTTTTAGTTCGTGGTCGATATAGATTACAGGACTTTGTCCATAAATCTTCTAAGACCATGGTTAGAATAGATAACAATAAAAAATATTTACTCCAACTGGAACTGTGACCTGTCAACGCATATAATAGATATCGCCACAACATCCCGAACGCAGATATATTATTTAATATTTCAACTTATTAGTAAGGTTATGAGATCTTTTTTCAAACCTATATGAACATGTGATTAAAAAAAAGAATATATGTCAGGATTGTATTAATTTATCATCAAAAACAGTGGACCAATTTTTTATCTTATGTTTTCTTAAAGCATATTTTACAAGAGATCACTCAACACTTGATGATGCCTTATAATGATTTTTATAACATTATGAATAAGTAAATATTTTTATCAAATTATTTCCATATATTTATGGTGTTGAGGGTTGATTCCAAGTAAAGACTTCATTTTAGTCATCCATGTAAACGTTTCGACAAATATTTTTATTACATTTTTGTATTAGGTTTAGAATTTTCATAGTAGTTACATTTTTAAATATACCAGTAATTTTTGAGAAAAACATTTTAAAAAATAGAAAATTAGCTGTTTTATCCAATTTATGGAACTTTTTCAGTTTACTGAAATACCCTATTTTTTAGCAATTTTTTTTTTTTGGAGATTACGTATTTTTGTCGAAAAAATGGTGAAATAAGAATTTTGCGGTCTGGCTTAGTTTCGAGATTATAGCGGTTTGAAGTTAGCGATTTTAGTAGTTTTCTTCAATGTTGATTTCTCCCAATTAATATCTTGCATAGCCCAATAATTTAAGGTGTTGATTTAGAATGCATTGTTCAAACCTGTCGGAAGAAAAATTTTGTATTTTTTTACGGAACGGTTTTGGCTATTTCAATAAACCATTAATATTATTAGGCTGAAGTGTACAAAATCGCCATTTTAAACTTGCTATAACTTATATTATTTCTCATAGACACAGGGTGAAACTTCAATTTTTAACATTTTAGAACTTCACTTGCTATACCTGCCGTCTCCACTCACAAACTCGAGTGCTATTGCGTGGCATTTTTCACGGGGATGGGACTTGGACTAAATAGAAATTATAGTCTAAGCCAAACCTAATTTTTGAACGAACCTTGATACTGTTGCAGATGGGATTATGCTTTGTATGTGAACCTAAAACCTCGTTGCGCAAGTAAATCACGTATATCGACCATAATATACAGTACTATGGAACAGCGTCAACGTAGACAACATAAAAATAAAAGCATTTTTAATAATCAATATGTTTCAGTTTCAATCACCTTAAACCAACAATTAAATTAATTAATAATGCATTGCTATCAATATAATAATAATCATACTGCACTAACAATAACAAATTAATGAAATAATAGTAATTATAAATATTATTGGGTACAATAGAAAAAAGTGCAAAAAAATTTCCTTTTAGAAAATTTGATGTTTGTGAACTTGTGACGTTAACCGTGACATGGTTATATTATCATCACTGGGCTATGACAGCCCTCTCAAAATCATTAATTTTTTATGTTATTTAACATGTTATATACTGACTTTCAAGTGTTATAACTTAGAAACTATGTCCGAACGCCAAATTCTGACTTCACTATCGTCTTCAGCGTCAAAATATACACAGTGGCGCAACTTGATAATAAGGGGCCCTGTAAAAATGTCTGGACCGGGGCCCTTACCTAATAGTACATATGAAAAACAGTCATACGTTGTTACATTTTAATATATTTTTAGAAAATATCGTTTTCTTTTATGTCATGTTTAATATAATTTATTGTAATTAATGTGTTTAATATTATAGGAATAATATAGTAGGAATATCGTATATGAGATTTGTAATCTAGGGCCCCTCAAGACGGGGGCCCCTGTGAATTGCACACCCAACACTCCCGATAATTGCGCCACTGAATATACATAGGCTCTGCAAAAAAATTACCTAAAATCGAATGTTTCGGTAAACTAGAAATATGCCCAATTTATAATATTTAATTTGTTCTTGTAATTATTATTAATTTTTATTTTTGTTGTAGTTTAAGTATTTCACCCTTCATATCTTGAAAATTATTTTTAACAATTTGTCTTTATTTTTAATAATATTTGTACCTATGTTTGTAAATTACCATTTATTTTATTTCATATTTTACATTTTGGGTGTTAATAATAAAATACATTTTCAATAGACTTAAAATTGTGGAAATTACTTACATTTTAATTAATTATTATAGCATACAATTAAAACATAAAAAAATAAATGAATGAATGAAAGTTTGAAAAATGGGTGTTTAATCTATTGCATGTTGTAAATTGTAGTTATATATGTCTTATTGAATCCGGTACAATTAATTTAAAGATCTTCAGAATATAACATTTTTCGTTTCCACTGGTGTTTTCAAATATTTTTTAAAAAATATCAAGCTTGGTGCGCGACCATATAAATAGTAGTATAGTACTTACCGTCACTGTAACGTGTTCAACAACCGTGCGACGAAAATACACATTTTCTTTTATTATTTTCGGATATTCGATTAATTTTTCCAAATCATATTATATATATTATTTTATCATATTATCGTATTAAATATTATTATACATTAAAACCTTATTCGATACGCGAACAATTTTTAAATTAATTAGTAAAAAAGAAACAAAAATGCATAAAGTTAGTTATAAAATTAAAGTTATAAAATGCATTAAAGTTATTAAGTTAACTACTGAGACCGTGAGTTCGACTTTTGAATCTAATAATCATAATGAAGAGTCATTGCGCTAGAAAGTTTTAATTCGTGGTATTCATTTTATAGCATTTTTAAATTGCAAAATCAATTTTTCACAATTTCTCAAATTTCGACTTAGGTATATTATTGAATTTTTTAAATTTTAAAATTATTTATTATATATATATATATCAACGAATTAATTAAAATCATATAATCAATGTTAAATGTTTATGAACTTTTCAATGGTGAAAAAATATTTGTTTTTACTAATGTTTACTCTTTTAAAGTTTTAAATTAATTCAATATTTAAATGTTGCAATAAACATTACTATTACTTTAGTGTTGTTTGTATAACCAATAAGGAATTTTGAACAGTATTGTGTTTATATGTTATTTATGTAACAAATAAAATTAATATTTTTCACTAGTAACTTTCTTGATAAGTGCTGTTCGTTGTTTATGAGCTTCAGTGGTAAGTTCCTTTTTATAAGGCATTAATTTGTCTGTGCCATAACCAGGTATCCACATATTTAAATATTTTTCTTAAAAATAAATAAATATATAATATGATAATTTATGTTTCATTAAGAAGTCTAATATTTTGAAAATAACTCAGTAATACTTTTTTTAGTTACTTACCTAAGTATAGTTGGATATCTTTAACTTCGACAATAGTTGATTTCCTATGTTTGGCAAACACACATGCTGATCTTACTAAATCATCAACAAATTCATCAGATATCAGAATCATGAGTTCTTCTACATCCTTTTCGAGCTGTTCATTAGGATCTACTTCTTTGACAATTTCACGCAATTGCATTTTTGTTAACAACTGAAAAAATGAAAAATAATCTAATTTTTTTTTTTTTTTTACTGTAAATAGAATAGTGTTTATCCTTAAAAGAGGCTTGATATTTTTATATATTGAAAATGCCCCTTAACTATAAGTTAAATCAATATTCTAAATAATATTTTTGTACTTGTTTTACATAGAACTGTTTTAGATGTGATAATTATAAAATATCACTTGTTTTAAATTAAGTAAAGCAATAACAGTGATAGAAAATGTGATTAACATAATTTTTTAATTAACATATGGACTTTAATAATAGTAAAAGTAATTATTATATAGTTTAGCAATAAAAATAATTTTTGTAATTCACTTATTATATTTTTAGAATATCACATATAAAATTATGCATGTTACATACAGGTTGTAAAAATCAAAGTCAATTATTAATAAAAGTAAAAAATAATACTTTTGTAGGCACTATGCCTATGGTAACACAGTAGGTTGTACTGAAACAAATTGTACAGTGCTTCTAGTGCTAATTTGGCTCTGCAATGTCTAGTATTTAAATAATTAAGAAACCTCTTTGGGAGAGAAGTGTTGAATCTCAGTGTCAAGCTTATAAAACAAAAAATATAGTAAATGTAAGAATCAAATCTAAACTTTTATATGATAACAATTTTAATATACAAAATCATAAAATTAATTAATTTTATTATAAAATTAAATTGTCAAATGCTATGAAAATTAACTTCTTAAACCCTCGTATTTAAATGTAAAACAAATAATAATTATAATGAGAAAAAAATAATAAAATGTATAGTATATTAATTAAATATAGTTTTAAAATTACAAAACTTTTTTGCAACATTTTTTTATTTGTAAATGATTCAATTACTTTTTTGATATAAATTACTTAGAGCAATTAGTGTTCAATTGCAATAATTCATAATGAAGATAGGTAACTTATTTTACCTAATAGTTGATTTACAAATTACAATAATAAAAACATTGATATGAAAAACAGTATTGAAAACAATATACAAGTAGTATAATTATTTTTACCTATAAATTATAAAGCAAAATATTTTACTTATTGTGCAAACGAGTACAATCGTACCGATTGTATATCAACTTATAATAATAATAATAATAATAATAATAAAAAAAAAAAAAAAAAACATGGCCAAATATTTTTGTAGGGCTTAGTGCATACAAATATATAGCCTAGAGCCTAGGCACATTGCCCAAGGTGGGTACCCATCCACTAAAATGACCTTGTAAACATTACGTACTTATTTATGAAGCGCAAACTTTAATATTTAATATTGGTTTCATTTAAAAGTTTAAGGGAAAATCAGAAGAAAATCATGATATATTCTTGAATACAAAGAAAGATAATTTTATCTATTTACAGTATTGGCACATTACCTATATTTTTCTATCATTCTTAAATTATATCAAGTGTGCTCATACAGTAATCATATAGGTACCATAGATCATAGATTACATATCATAGATGTATCTGTGAGCAGCTAGTAAAGAATTAACTATTTCCTGAGCTACATAATACAACAAACATGAATAAAGGTAGTAAATTAATAAAGTAGAGAAGATAGATATACATGAAGAAGGGTGTTGTATGCATAGTAGGATCTGTTGCATACCCTGAATGCAAAACTAAAATTGTTTTTTGTAAATTATAAATATTTCCTCAAGACTTTTGGGACACAAAAATTTGCCTTTGGTTCAACATAATGCAATTATAGATTCACATGAACGAGTAAAGGAAGATTTAAACAAATGTCCCTAAATGGCCGGTTATTACATAAATGATTATTGATAACTGTAATATTAGTAAGTAAATCTATTAAATATTAAATTAAATCTATAAAATTTATTTTATATTAAACGTTATAATTCAAATTCATTACTGAATTTTATTAGAGTAAAAATTAGGTATACTCTTAAAAAATGTAGTTATTTATTTTCATAACTAATCTAGCAGAAAAAATTAGGAAACCTATAATAATTAATTTTAAGTCGTATTACCATAGTAATAATCACTATGCTGGTACGGGTTAATGAAACAATAGTTAGAAAAAAAACTCACAGTTGCATTTTCTTCAATATTTTCAATGGTTATATTGTGTGTATTTTGCTGTTGTTGAGATTCTGTTGACTGCTGTTGTTGCATATCCTGAATTGCTTTAACCGGCATGATGGTTAGTTCTGTTGACCCAAGGTTATTAAATTACTAATAACTTTACTGTTGACCATCTATAATAAACATTTTTTTCTCAATTTGTGGTTAGCGTTGCTGATCACCATAGTTGGTTAATTCAAACACCACCAGATGGCATGAAATTGATCAATATTTATTACTATTGACATTTTTTAGTTATAATTCATTTTTTATAAACATATATTAGTCGAATTTAATTTATATGGGTTTTCCCAATTTATTCATAATTATGTTATCTATATATACTTATCATTAAATACTATGGATAGAATCAGTGTTTTATTTTTATTTTTTTTATTGCCGATTCAGCGATGAGTCTCTTGATGATGTGTTTAAAGTGCGCATACGCGAGTAACTCCTTAAATAATTATCAGAACGGTTTGGCGCGCTTTCGCTGGCTGGATGGACGTTGACCAAAATTTATTTAGTAAACATCTATAATTAGTATATATCTTAATAAATTAATAATTATTATTATTTATTCTACTATAGTCGATTATAATTACTAGTTAACTCTTTCCGGCACGGTGAGATATCATATGTCCTAATTCAAACATCATATTTCCGTCACGTTGGTACAAAACTCACTTTTTAAATTAAATTTTCTGTGTTGCTCAAAATAATTGTGAACCAATACTTAAAAATAAATAATTTTAATATCCCATTATACATATTGTTTACTTAAAACAAAACTGATTTATAATTATTTGAAGTTATCTTTAATGGATTCTTGATAATTATTTTCTTTTCTTCGGCCAGACATTTCTTATTTTGTTTTTCTTATATCTTCTTGGTAAATCTATAAATATGAATTATATTATTACACGTGATAGAATATGTGGTATAGTTTCAATAAATGTTAGTATAACTACAGAATAGACTAAATCAGAATGGAAACTGATAAGAAAAATACACAGCACTTATGGCCGCCCAAAAATATGGTTCACCACATTGAAAAGGCTTATCAGTGTAGACCTAAAATTTAATAGGTTAGGTTAATAGGTTTTTCTGATACTAAGCTTAATGTTAGCTTTTTTTTTGAATAATGTAAATAAACATACATACACAGAATAAATTAAATCTACTCTGTGATATATATTTACTAATTATAATATATCATTGATCTTTCAAGAAAAGGATTTTATTCTTTAACACAAACCAATTTATAATCGTATTTAAATAAATAAATTAACAAAATTTCATTTTCTTTTTAATTTCAGTTTATTAGTGTATTATTTAGTACATAA
Source organism: Sipha maydis (assembly GCA_034509805.1). NCBI lineage: Eukaryota > Metazoa > Arthropoda > Insecta > Hemiptera > Aphididae > Sipha > Sipha maydis. The sequence goes on along the minus strand of JASXSY010001267.1, from coordinate 35,024 downwards.
ACAAAATACATTACAAATGGTAATAAAAGACATACAAATATTAATAATAATAATAATAATAAAAACAAATTGTTAAAAATAATGTTCGATCGGATTATAGGTTGAAATGCTCAAACAAACAAAAATAATTAATAAATGGTAATTTCAAAAGCAAATGAAATATTTTTTCGTTCTATCTGGCTAACCTATCGAGCCCTTTCAATACGGCGGACTAAAATTTGGGCGGCCAAGAGTTCCCATTCTGATTTAGTCTATTCTGTGGTAAAACCATTTTATCAATAATCGTTCGCCTGTATAGATGTATACACAAGTGTCCAGTTATTTATCATCTGATAAACATGCGAGAAGTATCTTTGGGCATGCGCTCGTCGCGCGCCTAATTAGGAAGATCCGTCGCTTATATTGGCAACATATTTATTCCATTGATTAAATGAGAATAGCTTCATCCATAGTATATGATCTAAGATTATAATTATATTTTTATTTTTTAACCTTATTCTCATAAATGGAACAAGCTAGTATTTCCCGCGGTAAATGGTGGCTGCGCTGACACATTGTTCCATAATTTTGCGCTTGCGCATAGAACAATCCAAGATGTGTGTAGACATACTGTGATGGTAATTATTATCGTATTATATTATCAATGACTTTGTTAGACTTAAAAAAGCATTAAATAATGTATTAATATTATACACTTGTCTATAAAAAAAATATTCTCTTGCTTTCTTATTATCTTTTAAATTGTCTCAAAACCATATAAAGACATAAGTAACAAGAAAATATATGTAATAAATAATTAATGAAATTAATTATTTTTGTTATTTGAAGTTGATGTTGTAGCAGTAAACATCTACTACTTTTTTTTTTTTTTACTTGTAAGTGCCTATATTTATATTTTAATTTTAATGTTGACTATCTATTCTATATATAAATTGTATGAAATTAAATGTTTTATAAATAAAAATGTTAACTTTTTATAATAATATGTATTTGAAACATAAATAAGTATATTACTGATTTGAAATATCAAAATTGAATTACATTACATTATTGTAGCATTATAATTAATACAATATTTCATACTACAGAATTGATAACACTGCAAACAAGTTGTATCAAACCACACCACACGCCCTTATCTAGCCTGAATGCTCCGTCTATGGGTTTAAAGTTAATGTTCTTAGTAGCTTTTACTTGCTTTGTATCACGAGGATTTCTGTATAGTTCATTTTGTGAATATTTATGATAGGTATAATTTTTTGATTTGGCCAAGGATAAATTATTTAATATAGGTTGAATTACTTTCACTAGCTCTTTCTTCTAGATGGTTTTTGAGGGCGAATGTATAGTTTTCTTTGAAGTTTGATTCCTGGTAAAATTATTTGTGGATTACGTTCTTGTATTAAGAGTCCAAGTTTTTCTTTTTGGAAGTTTATTATGAAGTTCATTATATCAAAAGTTTTTACTACATTTATATTCGTATATACCTAGTGTGTTTTCAATAATGAATTGTAGTTTGATGTACATAGTTTATTTTTTAGTTTGGAATATTTTCGAATGAATAACTGGACCTTTTTATATAAGGTTGAGTATTCAAAAATTGCTGAGTACTCGGAAAAAAAAGTCAAAAGGTTGAAAAAATATCTTCATCATGATAATACATTTTTAAAATGATAACAATCTATTATTATAATTTCAAGCAATTAACCTTCCTGGTATATCCTATCGGAAATATTTAGCTCCCAGTTGTTTACAGTTTTAAGATTTATTTTTCACTAAACTCGAGTTATGTTCCACTTTATCCTCACAAGTGAGTAATATCAACAGTAACCCTTGTTAGGTCGAATTGATGGAGAATTTAAAAAAAATTAAATATTTTAATACATCATGACTTTAATAGTGGTTATTGGATAATTATATATTATGAAAATCAATGAAGTTTTTTTTTAATATTTAATAAACTGATTTGAGAGGAAAACATTTTTTTAAAAATATTAAATTTTAAATTAATCATTTAGATGTAGATATAAATTAATCAGAGAGTTGGCACTGTTAAGTTACAATTGACTATGATTAAATAATGTCTCAAAATAATCAAAAATTACGTTTTCATGTTTTGTTGTTTTTAAATATATTCAAGTTTCCCTTGCAATTTTGTTACGCTTTTATAGGGAAACGCGGTATTTGGGTTGAGAATCGTTGCTCTACAGAATACATGCTATAAAATAATAACTATACTGTATAGTTTATAATTCACTGTAGTTCACATAAATATAATCTAGTAATTAATGATTTGAGTGATGTTTCAGAAATTCGTAATACAGTTGGAACAATAAGAGATATAGTAAACTTTTTTCGAGAAAGTCCACTCAGAAGAATTTCTATTCCAAATATTCTTTTTTTTTTGTGAAACACGTTGGACTGCCAAGTATAAAAGCTTTAGATTATTTAAAGAAAATATAAATGTAGTATTAGAAGCACTACAAAAGTTGTCCCAAGGTGGTGATGTAAATCATAAAACAAAACAACGTGCATTTCAACTATATGATACTCTTGTATCAATTCCACTTTTTTGGTTTGCTTGTTTGTTATGGCAGAATATTTTTCTATGCTTGAACCAGTTGCTAATGTGCTCCAAGGAGTTAATCAGAACTTGATTACCGTTAAAAATCAAATTATCAAGCTCACAAATCTATTTGAACAACATCGAGAATTTGCAGATACTACCTTTAGTGTTCTCTGGGAAAACATTTAAAAAAACTTGGGTGAATCTGAAATTTAATTAACTATACCAAGAATCACTAAGAAACAAATACATAGAGCAAATTTACTAGTCAATTGTGCTCAAAATTATTATAAAGTCACTATTTTTATTCCGTTATGATTCATTATTAAAGAGCGTTTTTCTGAAGAAAACGAAGTCTCTTATTCATTATTATAATTATTACCGGAATACATGATAAAGCTTGATGAGCGACAATATTCATCACTCACTTAAAATATACTGGAAAAATATGGCTGTTTTTTAAATAATTTTTCAGTGGAATCTAAGATTTGGTATGGTTATTTTAAAGCACAAACGGATATTAAATACTCTAAAGATATTTTGGGTACATTGAAGGAAGCAGAACTATTTTATCCATCTATATTTACTGCAATTTGTATTGGCCTTTCCATACCGGCCATTATTTGTACAATTGGACGGTTATTCAGTACATTACGGAGAGTGAAAACCTGGTTACGATCAACAATGACAGACAAGACTTGAATCTTTATGCATGCTTCATATACATAATGATCTTGTAAACAGTTTAATAAGTGATAATTTTTACGAGAATATTGTCGATCGTTTTGGAAAAGATGCAAGACGTTTACAGTTCCTTTTTCAGCAAGAATAATTTTTAATCTATATATATATATTTTTATCATAGTAATGAACTACTTTCCGTAGTTTTACCGGGTTGTATGTTATAAAAAAATATTTGTTATTTTTCTTATATAAATTATTAAGATTTCTTGTATAAAATAAATAGTATAATATAAATATTATTTTTATGTGTATACTTAAATTTGTTTACGTTATATAGGTATTTATAACTATATAACTGTATTAGTGATTTTTAAACTTTTATTAGACACGTGTCTCAGCCATGAACATTTTTAAGACCTTTTTTTTCGGTAATTATTTAATATTTCTTAAAACTTCCCTAGGAAAATTTCTGCGGGCGCCTATGGCTATTGGTAATTTCAGTAACTATCTTAAAATGTTTAAAAGATGTATTTGCATGCTGTATTATAACTTTTAAACACTGAGCTCTGAAAGGTGTTTAGCTTCATCATGTGTGCGAAATATATACATATATATATAAATGTCAATGTACGTCTTTATACTTGATATGGCATTGATAGGCGAATTGCTTTATCGCATCATAGTATTCTATCATCTACAGATTGGCTGTCACTTAATTTGTATATTCCAGAGATTTATTAATTAGAGTGTAAAATTATCAACCCAACCACCCTACACCCATACAATCACCAGACATCCACCATCATAGTTAAATGTAGGGGCGAACTACCCCATAAAAGTACGTGTTCGGCGCCACTTGCGTCAATTAAATGCAGTGATGGATGTTCATCAAACAAATATTTTCCCATAAAGAATTTTTTTTTTAATATTGGTCTCTTTTTATTAAATATATTATGGGTTGTTTACATTTTCAGAAAACGCTGAAGTGCACCATCTGGTTTATAGTTGTCGGTTCTATTATAATTTCTCTTCCAAAAGAAATGAGTTATAAATAAATACAAATTCCTTACTTCTTATTGACTAGTAACTACGAATTAGGATAAAGTAAGTAACAATATGAGTCTACGAATAACTGTACTTCGAGAATTGTGTATAATTATAAATATTTTGGTGGCATTCATGTATACGAATTTTATATTTACGTAATCCACAACAGACCAAGGTTTGGAAAATAAACATCGCTTCCGAATAACCACAGTCGTCGGCCGGCCGTTGTCTACATATAGTGGGTGTGGCAAAAAGGTCGCGTGCCTGCGGATCGCAAAACCACGCCGTGTCTTATGTGAATCCGGTGAGTGCGTCCGATGCGAACGAATTCGCATCGGACGTTTTTCAAACGCCGCACTCGTGACAAATGTGAGTCCGACATCGCAGTATACGGTACATACTTTAGTCTTAATACATACTTGAATAAAATACGCGTGGATAGTTTTAAAAAACTTTTTACATTTAATATTTGTATCAGGCGCGGCTTCAGAGACTTACAAAGGGGGGGCATTTTTTTCAGCCATTGCTAAATTTCAAAGGGGACTAGAGTTAGAGAATATTCTAACCTGGAACCTGTAAGTGATTACTAATAATAGTTGTTTCTCCAAATGAATACAGAGTCCGACTACGTTCCAATATTATGATACACACCTCATATTAATGTCATATGGTTTTTTTAGGCCGCCAAATAAAATTGTTAGCTAGGTAGGTAATTAAAATCAGGATTTAACAGTTCACAAGGACAAATATGTGAAAAATTAAAATTTTTGAAAAAAAGCTGGGGGGGACATGGCCCCAGTGCCCCCCCCCCCTTGGAGCCGCGCCTGATTTGTATTGATACTTACTATGAATTTAAGTCTACAAAAAAAAAATGTTATTAAGTGAAAGTACTGTACTTAAATACTTGTATAAAAAGTATAAAAAAATAAAAGATCAATGGTTAACACATTTATTTACAATGATCGACTTACTTGTGGTGAATTTCACCATTTGTCGCCTAAATTACGAAGTGACAATGCTTTGTTTAGAGCATATACAAGAATGCCATCAGAAATTAATATATTATAAAGTACGAACGCACTGAACGCAGCTATGTGCGGCGAAAAAAACAAAATGATTTGTTTTTCAAATTGTCCGGTGCGTACGAACAAAATCGATCGAACGCATGTACGGCGAAAGCGGCGGTAAATTGGACATGTTACCACAGGTTTGTTTATTTTGGTCGCCGCATCGTACGCACTGCAATGCGTTCGCCGCACTCGTCGGATTCACATAGGACACGGCGTAAAGGTACGGTTTCGCTTGTGCGAACGCGAACTACGAATTAATATCGCGTTCGCACCGTCTGGTTTGGTCTCGTCGATTCTACGTTGCGATTGAAAGATTTATTATTTGAAAAAAATTATTTATACCATTAATATATTTTTATTCCTACAAATATAATATTTTTTACAAACAATATTTATAATATTTTGCTTACCACTTCAGCCAACATTGCCACTAATGTCCTTCCAAATTGCATCTCGTATATTTAAATCTTTATAATCTCTATTTTCGGGATTATAAATTGGGGGATGTTTAGCAACATGTTTCACTAATCTCTCGTCTTGCTCCTTACTAAACTCGACCATTGCAGAACTCATGATTATAACTGACGACCGACGTCAACGAGTGTTGAAAGTTTCAAACGTAATGATATTACCGATTGTTATCGATTGTTATCGATCAAACGTGAATGAGAACATTGCATGATTGCATTATTATTAATAATTATTATCAAAACAACAAGTCGATCGCAGTACGAACGCGATTTGACTGTTCTTGAAGCAGTCAGTTCGCGTTCGCGCTGCGATCAAATTTAGATCGCCGATCGTGATCGCGCAGAGGAAACCAACGCTATTTATTTTACATTGTATCAGTAGTCGCGCGATCTTAGATCGGATCGCGTTCGCGTTTGCACAAGCGAAACCGTACCTTTACAGCGCGTTCTCTCGGCCGTTGTTTATGTTTCGTTTTAGGTGTAGCCATTGCAAAATAGGTATGTCGGCAACATAATATAATAATTAATATAATGACAAGCATGTTTCCGTTGATTACCCCTTTTTTTACGTGTAATGAGTTCCTCGCCTTTCATTGGTCAAATTTTTCACCATTCACAGCAATGATGACCAGATAATTATTTTTATTTTTAATTTACTTATTAGGTGGCAAACACTTGCTGATAGTTGTAAGTTACAACTGTATTATGTTTAATTTATTATTTATAAGACTATAAAGACCATAACATTATTGTAACACAAACCAAGGCTTTTTTTTGCCCATAGTATCTGAGTTTTTGCTATTTCATTTTGGATTTAAATTATTAAGGTAAACAATTTTTCATTAAAATGTTATCTTCCGTAAATCTAAACATTATTTTCGGTTTAATTTTATTTTTCAAAGAAGTTAAAGTTTAAAGAAGTTTCTTGCTAAAATAGAAATGTTTTTTAAATTGTTTTCTGCACTTCATTCCTCAACATTTCACCAACATAATATGTATATATGTATAATTAACAGGCTGTTTTTGCTGCTATAATTAGATCTATACAATTACCTATATGTGTACATAAATTACATGTCACAGGTTATACTGTAATACACTATACAGGACCTACTGGTTTGTTTCATCTTAGCATTTTCTTGTTCGACTCATGTTCCTCGGTCATTATTCGGTCGAAGTAATATTATTAGCGACGTGCGTTGTCGTATGAAAATAATTGTCAAATCTAAACCATCTGGATGCGGAAAAATACACAAACATTATAAGCATCAGATGTTGTGTATTATAACCATTGTCGAATTTCTCGTTGACAAAATCTTCTTTTTCTTCTTCTTTTGCCTCGCCTTACTCCCAATTATTTGGGGTCGGCCACCCTTGTCCTACACCTCCACTTTACTCGGTCAATCACATCTCTGCACACACCGACAGCCCTCATGTCATTCTCCAAAGTCTCCAACCATCTCTTTTTTGGTCTTCCTCTTCCTCTTTTTCCTTCAACGTCCATCTTCATAACCACTCTTACTGCATTCGTTTCCTCTCGCCTCATCACATGCCCAAACCATCTCAGCCTATTTTCTCTCATCTTGTCCACAATTGACGCTACACCATCACTACCTCGTTGACAAAATATTACTATAATATAGTTCAGCGCACACGTGAAACATGTGCGAATCCGCGTATCACACATCGCTCTTGTATGCATAATGCGAGAGCATCTTCGGGAACAAACAAAATACTAAAATAATATCATAGACGTTATTACGTAGTATTTACGATTATCGCGAGCGATTGTTGTTATTCATTTTTGTACAACTTACTTATTTTTTCCCGTCGTTTCAGCTAATCGTTCGTACTTCCGCATTGAATAATTTCAAAAGTTTTCTTTTTTAAATTGTCCTCATCCTGAAATTCCGTTTCTAATGCTCTTGATTCTTTTGGGTTCTGTTCCGTTTCTTTCGTTATCAATGCGCTATCGGCTTGTTATCAGCAGAGTGATAAACTGGCCAGGGATTTATTTTACCCGATAATGTGTTCCGAACACATTTTTCTACCTACAGTTCCGATTTCTTCGTTTAACGTTTAATACACTATTGCCTTGTTGTTCATTGCTGTCCTGGATTGGTTGTCAAGATGCCCAGCTACGAGTTATGCTTACTGTTCAAAGTGCTGCCAAGGGTAACATATTATAGATATATTTTTGTGTTTTATTTTGTTCATCATTCAATAGTGTGTACAGATCTATGAAAAATACTATGAAAAATTAGTCCACTGTGATTTATGTTTAACAAAAATGTAATATTTTATTGTAAAAAATAATCTTTCAATGTAATAAGCTTCCATAAATACTCGAATGTGATCTATATTTGTAAGGTTATTCAGTAGATTCAGACTGTATTTGTGTATTGTCATGTAATACATTTGTAATTTTCATAATAAGTCAACATTATTTTCAAAAATTCAAAATATCATTTAAATTGTATGTACATGGTTTTCTATGGTTTTATGTTTGTTATTTGTAATGTATGTAGGGGTAATTTGCTTAATCTAAATACTTAGCTTGACTGTTTTAAAGATTATAGTTTTCAAAACCTTAAAAATTAAAAAAAACCCTTTTAATAGTTTGTATTTGTGTTAAACAATATGTTGATCAAACCATAATGTAAATTATAATTACATTATGCTGCATTACGAATCTTGAATTCATTGCATTTTATTTGGATTCATTAATCAAATCAATTTCTCCAATATTGAGATTTAATCTACCAATACAAATTTTGGAATTTAAATTCTTTAATTTGCTTTGTAAAAACTAGCAATTAGTCAAACGTATAATGTATCTGAGTAAAAAGTATTAAAATATTTGTTTGTATTAAATTATTTTACCTTGAATTAGGTATGGGTTATTCCAACAAATATAATTGGACTCTATTGGTTAACTATATATTTGAACGGAACAGAAACATTAAAATGTGAATTATTATTATATTTAAATAAGTATAAAAATATTTTGAATAATGGAACAGTACAGTGTCTGTTGATATGTGTCTGATTTGTCTGAATCATACTTTAGAACTAAAAAAATGTGTTCTAAAAATAATAAAATGTAATGTATAATTTTTTAATAATTACATTTATTGTAATTTTTTATTTGCTTATTCATCTTGTATATTTATTTTACAATGATTGTAATTTTATAAAAAATAAGTTTTTTTTTTTAATCAATTTTATTATGTTATTGAATAAAAAATTCAGAAAAAATACCTGTTTTAAGCATTTGTGGAAATTTATATACTTTTGACAAAAATATGAAAAAATATTTGAGTATTTATTTAAATAATTTTCAAAAGTATTCTTTACAATAATATAACAAAGTAATGGTTGTTTAAAACATAATTAAAGAATTGTTCGAAACAGATGAATAAACCTGTACTTAATAAATGTATTATACCAAACTATACATATTTAATTGGTATGTAACATAATTTATTTGGTTTTATTATAAAAAAATAATATAAATTATTTTTACGCTTCACTCTATTTTTAAAAATAAAAGTAAATAAGAAAGTAACAATTAGGTATATTATTTTATCTGATTATTAATTGACTATAGGAAATAATTCTTATGTATTATAAATGTTTATTAATTAATGTTATTAATTATAGAAAAGAGATAATCCTACAATTTATTATTTGGATATTATTTATTACTTATTGTTTTTATTGAGAGTCTTAATTACAATTAAACAAAAATTTATTTACCAATTAAATCATAAAAATCATTTCACTATTTTGTTCTTGTTGAAACACATTTTTCTACTTAATATTGACTTAAAGTTAAGTTTATGCATTAAATGTTTAATTTATCTATATTTTAATAAATTATATTTATAAAGTATTATTCATATTTTGGTATATTTCACAAAATTATATATATATTATATACTTAAATTTTGATGTCTTATAATGTTATTACTTCAAGTTTAAAATTCAATGTAGGTTTAAATTTGTATTGACAAATTCAGGTCATACAGTTACTTAATAATACTGATTAAGTATTACTGTTGAAAGTTCTTTGTCAAAATATTTCTCATTTGGAATAATTTTTTATTTAACATTTCCCATAGAAAATTACTATCTTTTGTGTTTTTCATTTAATTTAATCCTTTGTATTGTCAACAAATATTTTAACTAACTATTTGTATTATCATATGACTATTTTCTATCTGTTAGAAACCTACATACATAAATACATATACAATATACAATACAATACCATTTATCTAACAAAAAAAAAAAAAAAATATGAATTAAAAGTTACTTAGTAATCAGTAAAGTTGTGTTTCATAAGATATTTACCTTTTAGTATTTTAATTATTATACATGCATTTAAAAATTTACTTTAAACAAACATTTGAAAATAAAATAGCCAAATTTATAAATAAAAGTATTGCAATTATTATCATAGTATTTGTTATGGTGTTTAATCAGTGTTATATATTTAAAATCATTGTATAATTAAAAATACTGAATAGTAATTAAAAAAATTAATTAAAATATGTTGGAAAAGTTTTGAATTAAATCCTTTTTATATTTAAATATATTAAAAAAAAAATTACTTACTTTGTTTTAGCCTGAAATAACTCAATGTTTAAAACGAACAGCTAGTAAGATTTTTGAAGCTGGTGGTTTTATAAGACGTATTGATAACTTAGGATCAGCAGATACTCCTTGGAAAATTAGTTCACATGATTCGATACACAAACAAGCTAGTTATTTTATTGTCGAGTTTGATGTGCCTAGTTCAGCTTTGGATTCATTTAATAATTATTTATCGAGGGATATTGATGTAATTAAGCGTTCAATATTTCGAGTACCTGAAAATATACCTCAACCAGCTTGTACGCTCCACGAAGAACTTAAACCGCCTGCATATAGGTTAGTTATATATATATAATATTTCTATACCATTCTTGCATTATTGTATTGAATATATTTACGGTATTTTTTTTAGGTCTGAAGTCAAAGAAATGATAGCTATTGGCAAGAAAAAACGTGAACAAAAAGCAAGGAAAAAAGTACAATTCAACACTGGCTTGGATTATATGCCATTCCAAAGATAAAATTATGCTAAATGTTAATTAAATATTGTAAATTATATGTTTAGAGGTATTTTAGTTATATTATTAATATAGAACAATACAATTTGTGTACATTTGAAGTTAATTGTTTTATTATAGCTTACAATTCAAAACAATATATAGATTAAACTACTTTATAATACATAACATAAAACAATGAAAACAGAGGTTTAAAAGTTTTAACACCAAAATAAATCATGATTAGCGGTTGTACAAATATGATTAAAACTAAAATATTGGTAAAAGTTAAGTTATGTATTAAATAAAATTATCTGTAATGATTATTTTTAAATTTCTATGTAATGAAAGTCAGTATGTATGTTAACCACAAGTATCCAAGAACTAATTTAGATTGACATTATTCAGTATTCAGTCATCATAAAAAACAAATAGAATTATTTTTTCTTATTAATTAATGATGACTTGTTTGATTAGTAATGTTTCACCTAGGATTAGTTGGTCAAAATAAAATCTTATAATTTCTATTGGACATTATTGATCATGACTTCTATATTTAAGTTGAATGTTCATTAATTGTCTACTATTCAGTTGGAATGTCTAGGAAAATACTATATTGTCAAAAAGTTAAAAAAATCAGCAATTCTTCTCGTGCTCATAATATTTTACTTAATCTAATAGTCTTATACTACACTACAATCTTGTAATGACTAGGAAAAAATGGTCAACAATAGCTATACCATGTTATTTACTTAAATTATTATAAGGTATTTATTGCAAAGACTTAAAATTATGTTTCCGTAATGTTAATCATTAAATACTTAAAAGAAGAATGATTGAATGTTTGATCACAATTAGGTTGCAATAATGGTGAATGAAGTAAGATTTGTCTAGGGCGTGATCAGCGAATGTGTGGTAGACGTTAATTCATCATATATAATCTGAAACAAATCAAATATCTCTTATTAGTAATTGTTTGCACTTTGGTAAAAGGTTTAGTTAAAAATTGCAAAGGAAGTTTTTCATTGATTTGTGAATTCAGTCTTTTAATTATACTTTATAAGGATGCCATCGCAAATCGAAGTTCTCCATATTATAAAACAACCTTAAACAATTATTTCAATAGTCATATAAAATTTCTTGATTTCAGTTCTCAACTCAACCTGTAAAAAATGATCAAGTTGAGTTTGAAATTAGTGTTATAAACCTTTATTTTGGTATGCGATGTTATGAGAAATCTACATATATACATTTTATCTTACCTAAATATTAGGTATATATATACACATCAGCTTATTATTTGTCATTCCTATGATATCATTGTATATATAATTGTATATTATTATTACCGTGTATACGTGCAAAATATTTGTTAAGGACTTATGTCCGCTTATATTTAAAATAAAATAAATAAATATATATGTATAAAGGTAGGTGTATTTGATTTTTTTGGTAAAAAAAAAAATTTAATCTACAATTTTAGTCGTTGGCTAGATTTTAGTGAAGAGTAGGTCTAAAAATAGTTCACAAAATATTTTTAACTATCTGTGATCAATAAAAATTGTACGTTCTCGTAGACAATGATTATGTATTTTTATTCTTATTTCTTATACTATATTAATAATGGTTTTTATTAAATTTAAAGTTTATGTTAATATTCCAAGTGCCCTGTTTTGTTCTCTCTCCTGGTATTGGGAGCTTTGTTATGCCAGTCGTTCCCAATCGGTGTTAACTCACGGACCTCTAGCTTAACTCGGATTCTTTTTGTATATGCTTATGAATAAAAAAAAAAAAAAAAACTTTATTTATTTTGGTTTTACATACATCTTAGCATTAATATTTTCTCAAAAAAATACAGTATCGAAAGATTTGTTTAAATTTATTCTTCAAATAATTCCTTTTTTATGTATAACACTATAACAATTTAATTACTAGTTACTTAAAATGAGTTATTGAACTGATTTTCGAAATGTATAACAGGAAAAATTTTAATTTGTTGTCCATAATCATGTCTGAGGCTGCACGTTCGATCACTTTGAACCCTTAGAGCCATAAAACCACTTGTTGGGAACCACTGACTTATGTAGCAATGGCATTACCTGTTTAAAACGATCGTTTGAAATATAATTCACGCGAACGGAAGGTGTTGATCATGTATTTACAATTGGTTTCCGGTGTTAACTCATTGCCGAGTAAGTCAGGCCAGGTCCGCGCAGAGCAGATTAAATTTACACAAGTAGAGCGCGTCATGCTGAGACTATCGAATGATATCAATTACTTGTGCGCGGGGCGCGCGACGCGACAAAGGAAGTCCAAGATTATGGAGGATTACGAAATTACAGAAAACTCGTATTTTAAACGGGGTTTTCGATTGATCATCGCTGTTAGTCCGTAAACCCAGTTAGAACGAAACTGTAACACTTCCGGGACGTGAGTGTGTAACGAGCGCATTTATGTTATATGAAAACAGCGGTTCTCAGTTGTTTACGACACCTTCAGAAAATACCGTCTACGCCCAGGGCATAAAATCTATTTTAGGCTACACTGTTAGTGTCCAGAGATTTTCATAGTCCTAAGGACATTTACTTTTCCGTACCACTCCATCTCCGTTACATACTTAGCGGTAGTGTATATAACTCTCGGGCCTGTCGATAGGGAGGTAGGATTCCTCCCGGGCCCAAAAAAAGAGGGCCCGTAATTAATTCGATTTTTTTTTTTATATATATTTGTTACTTAAAATAGAAAAAGTATAAATATTCGAAATTTATTTGGTCTTGGGAGGTAGTTAGAGGAGGGAAGGTGATCGTGGCTTGTGGAACCACCACTAATAGGGTTCTTTAAGCATTTTTCTCCCGGGCCTGAACTTTTCTCTCTATGGCCCTGATAATTTTCATTCGAAAAACGGTTTTTGTTTTCTATCCAAGTGAAATAGAAGAAGAAGTGTTACTGTCAAGAAGAAATGTTACAATATTTTCACGTATTTCTTTGTGGAACACACATTTTGGGAATCGCCGTGTTACTAAACCTTAATGTTCAAATATATAGCCGGGGACGATAGAGCCTAAGCAAATGTTATAACTGCGAATTGCATCCCGTTTATTTCGCGGGATTGAAAACAATATCCGCGTACGATATTGTACCATCTGCTATCACTGTCTATCACTCTTATAATTATATAATAAATATTTATATAAATACTTTGACACGTAAACTGCGTGTCAAATTGTACTAGAATCATTATTATACTCGTACATTTACACCATCAGTATCACAGAGTTCAAATTTGATTTTTCTCTCGCGCTGAAAATTTGACTCATGACTGTAGTGACAATACCTTAGTTTCTCAATATAACCTCCGAGAAGCAGTTTTTGAGACCCTAGAGCCTAGGAATGGATGTACCAATTACGTTCGGTTACATCACCACGGTGTCCTGAAAACTGCAGTAGATTCCAAAGAAATCGTAACCCAATAGGTAGCGTGATTCAGGATGTTCACTTTTCCAGGGCCGTTATTACAATTTTTGTACCCTGGGTCAATCATATTTTTACGCCCCCCCCCCCGTCCCACTAAAAAATAGATCTATCTTTTTAATTTTTCTTATCAAATTTTGGCCGTGTCATAGTACAATTAATTATTTTCAAAAAAAAAAAATAAATAAATGTTTATTGATATAAATAGATACAATATTAGTATATTACACCGGGCAACAGTGGTGCTCAGCCACCTCTAAATAGATCAATATTTGGCCGCCTGGGGCAAATGTCTCTATTGCCTCCCCTAAATACGGCCTTGCACTTTTCCCGTAGGTAGTTACTCATCGTTTCTTTTTCGCATCGAATCTGCAGGAGATGAGTGTACATGCTTTGTAAAATTACTTTTACTGTACATTCGAACGTAACAACATTACTTCGTTTTCGAAAAAACATCTAATTTGGAAACGAATTAGAGTCGGAAAACGGTCAGGATTCGGTTGAAAATCTATGGTGTATTTTTATTGCTCATGATACATTTGCTTGCGATTTCCTCGTAGTGGAAATTTTCGGGAAATTAACTTTTTTGTTGAGCTTTATTTAAAACTAATTGCTCCGTTAGGACCCTATATAGAATCTAAAAACATCGGCCTTATCACCAAAACGCTAAGTTACTACACCTTAAACACTCCTTCACGAATACACGAATACACGTATACATTTTTATATTATATATATATATATACACCACTAACTCTACTGACCGTCGCTGCCGTGGCTTTCATCGTCGGCCGAATGTTGTCTGCTCGATCTCGAGTTCTGCTTCGACAAAAACTGTAAAAGATAAAAAAAAACAGATAACAAGGCGTTTCATCGATTTAATACTAAGAAGAACATAGTTGAAATTATTTAATTTAAGCGCTTTTGTGTTTAACTCTTTATTGGTGGAGCAATTGGTTATTGCCAATTATTATAAATATTTTCACATCTCAATGTTTTACGACTGATCTAAGTCTGATTTTTTTCTTCATAATTTGTTTTCATTACACGTATTAAAATCTATTAAAAAAAAAAATTTAACTATTGTTATTCATTACGTTTTATGAGAGTTTTGGCTGGTTCTGAAATAATCCTTATACATTTTTAATGAAAATGTATTTAATAAGATAAATTACTTATTTTGTTGTTGTGCTTGGAATTCAATATAATAGAAATAAAACAATAAAGATTGTTGCTATTGAAAAATACCTAATGTACATTACATTGTAGTTTTAATTTGAATTTTACTGGAATATTACTTTTTTGAATTGAATACAAACCATTTTCAGTGCATCTCTTTATTTACTTAAAATTTAAAATTTTCCTTGGGTTTTTAAAATTCATTAACATTCGGAACACAGATCGTACAGTGATCTGTGTAGTGTATACACTATATTATAACAATATAATCTACTCTCGTGTTTTACTTGCTCTTATAATGTTATCTACGAACAGTATGAATGTTGTGAATTGTGAATAAAAATGAAAACGAGACAGATATGTGAAAACCATTGGACACATTAATATTGTCATATTCTAACCAAAATATTTACTACATAAAAATGTGTGTTACTGAATGAACGAAGTAAAAATGATAAATTAATACTCGAAAACACGTATATACATAAAAATGGTCTTTATAGTACAATGCTTCGAAGGAGCTTTCTGAACATGACGATGTTTACTCATTCGAATGGCAAATAAAAGTTAATGTTGACATTAACTAGGTTTATTTAATAAACATTAGTTATGTAACAACACGTTTATTCGCATATACCTATGTGTTAGTCTATTGTGTTATATACACAAAATTAAGAAGCCAAAAGGTTTTACATGCATGTTTACCCTAATAATTTAGCCTTAACCCCTTATGGACTTAAAACTTATGTTGGGTAAATGCGGCATTACGTGGGAATTATTCGGAGCCGTGTAGACAGAAGCGTGTACCGTCTTAGGGTGTTTGGGTTGTATTGTATACGGGGGTTTAACCTCGTCAACAAACGTGCAATTTCAGATAAGAGTTGTTCATTTAATATCGCCCGGTAAGAATGAAATTCAAACAATTATAATATTTTGGTTGCGGTGGCCATGTGTTTGATAGATTATTTTGTGTCCTACGTTATTTTCTCATTTAAACGTGCGAATAAAAAAATAAAAAACCAGCTAGTTTAGTTTTAAATGTAACGTTTTTGGAACAGTTGTAACCATGAAATTCCTATGTATTTTTGAATTGCGTCTACGTGGGTGTATAGTATGTATTACGCTCAGCACATGCTTACCACGTTTGGTCGGCTTGTGGATTTTGAAGGCGATCGTTTGTTGTTCCATTCGGCGATCAATTGGTCAAAGTGTTGCGATTGCGCCAAGGCCGCTTGTTCGGGTCCCAGGTTCTGTAACGCGAAAGGTCGGATGTAAATATCTCGTTCGACGCACACGTAAGCCTCGTCACAGTTATTTCCAGAAGAGAAGAAGAGATTGTTATGATTAAATTTTTTTTAACTGACGACACAAATTGCTAACTACTTGAACACCGCGGTAAAAAGGTTCTCGGAAAATGTAGTACCCTTCGAAATATCTACTCGTCAAGTGCCACATAACTCACTTGCGATCCCATGTTATCGTTGTTGTTCGCTTGTTTCGATATTTCTTCCATGCTGGCCGAGACGGAAAACCTGCGCAATTTTTCATCCACGGCCGCCCGCGTTATCGATGAGGTCAAGTGCGCGTACTTCCTCTGCCACGTGTACGAGTCTAACGAGTATTCCTTGATCAACATTCTCCTCATGGGTTTCTTGGCAGCCAGTGATCTGTGTTCTGTAAAGACATTTAAAAAGAATAACATCGTGTCACTAACGATTTTACGCATCTAATATAATATCACAACAGAACAATAATAATACAATCCAATAAATGTGAACTACGGTCGAAATTTTTTTAAACACGCGTCGCGTCCGTTGTACCTAAAAATTGAATTGTATGTACGTTGTACATTGCGATGCATACGTGGTGTTAGCGTTTTTCGGGTGAATTATGTTAGACCACGAGCACGCACGACAGTAGGGTAAAATCCTAAAACATATCCATAAATAAAAAACTTACGTTTGGGCGAGTTTGTTCTCGCAGACGTTTTTGGAGAATTTATTACGTAAGAGCTTATGACGGAACTAGTCCAATGCATGTAATTGTTAAATTGACAACGAGAGAATAATGTTGTTATAGTTCTGTGTAATGAATTAACGGTAGTAAAAATGGTAGTAGTGATAAATCGAAATTCAATACTGATAATATCTATAATATACCAAACAGTATGTTCATTTTACAAGTATATACTTTAATAACGACGGTAAATGTGCCCGTGGAATTATACTTAACCACTACTTACGTAACATAGCATTTTAAGGTTTGGATTTTAAAATTAATTTCGGACCGGGAAAAAAGGAAACAATAACGTAAGAAATACGGCTGTTTAACAGTTGTGAATTTATAGTGGTCAGCAGTAGATAGGTTTTAAAAGGCTATGCGACTCTAATGACGCGTAACGCAGGTGAACAGTTTTGGACGGTTATTTTGTGCAATGACTACAGGGAAGCTTTATAATTTGCGTTAAGCTCATTCTAGTCTGTTTCCGTTTATCCGCCGTACACGGGTTTCGTGAGGTAAAACTACTTTAAAAGGTGTTTGATTAGTCGTATGCCACAGAAGTTTCAAGTTTGAAATTTCACGGAAATTCTCCTTATATATATTCGAGAGATTTAAGAGTCTCGTGAGAAACGTTCTGAATATGATCGTGAGGACTAAGGATACTAATGTACTATTAAAGAAAACAAAAAGTACACGTATATAGTATATATACGTATAAATAGTATCGTTGTTCATTAGCAAAAGCAAGTTTATATGTGGGAATCTTAAAGAAACTTGACAACGTGTAAAATATATACAACATGCTAGTAGTTCAGCTACGTTTACCCGAGCTACATGTGCATAATGTATATATACGTTATGCACATGTAGCTCATATTCTTATACTATAGTATAATGATCGAATACAAGACATAATGCTCTAGGCGAAATTCGTGAAATTGTCTTGAAGTATGGATTATTGTCTTCGAAACGCAGATATTTCACTCATTCGATTTGGACGTATGCCCTATATACTTGATGAATAATTAGAATCATCAAATTCCTCACAATAAAATAATTGAACAACATTAATCTTGAATTTCTCACACGTGGCTTTTGTATAGAGTACCCAGTTTTTCAACATCAATATCATGCCACCACAATGCTACGGATAGCCAAATGTAAAAACTCCTACAGGAATAATCTTTTTACCTGAACCATCATTAAATGTAAACTCCTACACTAATAACCTTTTAAAATTTTTACCTGAAAATCAAAGATATTGTAATCTCCTATATACATAACATATTATAATAAACAAACGCTTGAATAGAGCGTGTTTATACGCTGTATGATGAATTTCGAAGGTTAGGTTGTATCTATATTATATACTATACTATACATTCATATCGGCACTTGCAGTACAAAATGTTTTAAATATATCAGCGATACCTATTGGTACTATTTGGTACCTAATGGTACCTATTGAATATCAAACATTTTTGTTTTAAACGTATGTGATTTTGACTATTGTTTTGTTAAAATTTTTTTTATATTTTTCAAACAATTTTTTATTTTATGTATGAATATATTGCAAGACTTTTACAGCAATACGAGCGGTATTAATTTTTTGTAGGAGTTAACACTATCTTTTATAGGAGTTAACACTATCTTTTGTAGGAGTTTACACTACATTTGTAGGAGTTTACCATCCCCTCTACGGATATTATAACTGCTAATGGCCGATTACACGAGTATTGTCACTCATTCAATAGTTATTAGTACCAAGTGAATTTGAGTGTTCAAAATGTTATTGCTCAGTACATGACGTAAATCTATAGCGAGGAATTCATAACTCTTATTACACTTTTAATATCATACTTAAAACCTTGAGTTTAATTGTCACAGCATTTTAAAAATCATCTGGCCCTAACTCCGTAGAACAATACTTCTATATTCATTACAAGAGTAAAACAATTAATATTGTGTTGATGACGTATTGTACGAACTGTTGGATTGAAAATATTACTGACGAATATGAAAAACGTACTAATGAAGCATCAACCACACAAAACGAAGCATATTCGAAATTATACTTTAAATTATACTTACAAAAAAAAAAGAGAAGAAATATATAATATATATAATAAAACAATTAAACATTTTCTGAGTAAATAGTTTTTAACCATGAAATTAATCTACTTACGGATCTAAATCTTACATTTTACATTAAACTTTTAAAATCGTTTAATTTTTGTTTTTGATCCTATTTCCATAACGTAATTCATCACCGATATACTAAATTAATTATTTCGTTTTATTTATAGTAATTTATATTTAGTTAGTTGAATGAAATTTTTAAGATAATTTATATTTTTAACTATTGAGCTGAATTTCGTAATGTACAGAGTTAAAAAAAAAATGAAAATATTGAGCATGTATTATATACTTAACAGTTTAATTTAAAACATATTAACAGTGTTTTTTCAACTTTTTTAACAACAGTTAATTTAAAAAAAAAACTTGATGTGCATAATTGTAACTATTTGGTGATCGATCCATTAGAGATAAAAGTAGATAAGAACAAGCATTTAAATATCTGAGAGTCTACATTAATTTCTGGGCTCAGGACGAGAAAGTACAAATAAAATTAAAATTTTCTTATTTTTTAGTAACAAAATTGTAGGAATGTATTTATTAATTCTTTTGAAAATCAAATGACTTTTTTAATGTATACTATAGTCAATTATCTATATTTTGTAAATTCAAAAAGTTCATTGTAATCCTAAAGAAACTCAAAATAATAAAATAATGATATTTTTATAGACGGATGGTTTATTTTTCAATTTGTTAAATCTATTTAGGAATTATGTGATGAACAAACAATATTTTTAATCTTTCAATAAGTGCTATAAGCGCAGAAACGTGCTGATAACGTTTAAATTAGGTTATTGTCGTCACGGTGTTGGTAATTAATTTAATTAAATTTACTCATGAAACCTATTGGAAGTTCTTACGAAACGCGGTTTGTAAACGTAGAGTTATTGTATTATACCAATAAACCAACCGAATAACTACGATTCGTAGTAGCGTGGAAAAAGTATAAAAATAATTTATGACAATTAAAAGGACAGCTTTGGTTCGCTGTATAATAAACCAACAGGTAAAATTTACATACTACATCTGTCTAAAACCATTTGAAATATGGTGCAATTAAAAAGATATAACGAATGGGGACGCATAAGTTGTTTTTTTTTGTTTGTGCTCCGGGAATAAACTATAGTGAATTCCCAAATGGTTTATAATTTTCTGGGAAAAATTATCATGAAATAAAAACGTTATTAATTAATATTAATCGTTTATTAATATTGATAAGTTTTTTCGGTACATCTCAGTAAACCGAGTAACCTCGTTCTGAAATTTAATATTGAATATTATATTTTTCCGAGGTATTCATAGGATGCAGGAGTAAATCAGTGAGTGTACAACAAGTGCTAAGGTTCTAAAAGGGTTTTTGAATAGATAAAGTATTACTTCATGAATTAATGAACTACAGGGAATTTCATGAAAACAAATTTTGAAAAGTAAATTAATCTATAAAAATAAGGAACGACGTTTTCTAGAAGCTGTCATCGTCTTTCATTCAGCGTCTAAAACTATAAGTTTTTTACCGTCGTAATTTTTCATTAATGACTGTTAGGTTAGCACAATGCGTGACTGTAGTACAATGATCATACTCGTATAATCAGTCCTTTAAAATAAATTTTCATACGTATTCGAATTGGGTAACATAATTAAGTACACACCATCGAAAATTTAATAATTTTGAGTGCGATTAACCGCATGTATTAACAAGTTTACTGCCACAGTATTTTTATAAAGCTGTTCTCAAACGCTATGAGTACCAGAATAGGTACTCACCGTATTTGCCTTTCACGCCAGTGTATTTTTGAATGAATTACAACACAGGCCATGGATTTTTTTTTCATATTTCTTACAATTTTCTTATCTTTACTGTTTATAAATGTAATTTCTTGTTTATTTAAAGAAAAATTAACCGATTTGGAGTGAGTACCATATATGGTACTCAATGCCTATTGTATCATAATATTAATATTATTCATGATTTATTCGTTCATTTGTATTTGATTCATTGTCACGTTGTGACTGTAATTGTTACAATGAACGACGACGAAATTGATAGAACTCTTTGGTCATCTACAGATGAGTTATCTGAATGGGATGATAGTGATGCAGAATTTGACTTGCCTTTGGTAAATATTTCTGTTTAGATTGTTTTTTCAAAGTGCATTCAACAACAAAACAAATTTAAAAAATCTAATTTTTCTTTTGTAAATTGTATTTAGTATTTTATGGGTTTGAAATACTGTTAATTTAATTATTTTATACGAGTTATATACATTTTTTTTTAATAATTACATTTTTATTTTAATAAACATTTAATTTGAGCGCTATTTATACTGTTCAGTTTGAAATTTTCTCCTCTTTCTATTCCAATAAACAAATTGAGTATCAAAAATAGTTCTCAGTGACGTAATCACGATAAATGTTGAGTACCAAAATTGACCCTCAAATCCTGAGAGTCAAATGGTGTGAGTACCAGAATTGGTTCTCAAAGCGTGCATGGCAAAACACTTTAAAATAGTGTGGCACAGAAAGCAAAACCAGTGAGTACCAATTTTGGTACTCATTGCAGTCAACTTGTTAAATTGGTCCTCAATAAAACGTTAAAATTTAAAAAGAAATGTTTAATAATTATTTTTAAACGACTGATTCGGCCAAAGAGAGATATTGCGATTGATTTATGTGCAGTAGCTTGTTGACGCGAATTCACGTGAATGGTGGTAAGTCACTTACATTACTCACTTGCTGCAAATGGCAATGGCATATTTCAAATTTTATGTGAGGGAGGGGGATTAAAATTGTTCTATATAATAAACGGTTTTATAATATTATAAAACATACGTAAAAGGAATGAATTAATTATTATATCATTTAATTATTATTAAAAATACAAAGAAGAGTAGTGAAAAAGGTAAAAGCGTCTTATATTTTTTTTTTGACAGTTCATCGATAGTTCTTTCAGTTGTTATCAAGTAGTTGTTATTTATCGACAACATCGCTGAACTGTAATTTTTTTTCTTCCCTGTGGCAGGTCGAGATTCATTGCCCCCCCCCCCCCGTAAAACCACCACTGCCGTCACCTATACCCTGTTCGGAGCACACGTATTTCTCGCGTGCTCTCGCTTCGACGGGACGAGGAGCGAATGCGGTGGCGCGGCGTTTTCTCGTTGACCAACAAACGTGACCGCGGTCAGGTTAGGTTACCACGTTTCGCGCGGGTAGACTCCGGTCGGCGCGGCGCGTACGTTAACGTGAATTCACTCACCTCGGTTGATGAACACCGGGACTTTGACGTACTGCGCCGGCGTGTTCATCAGCTGCGTGATCGGTAGGTATTGGCTTTCGTATAGATGGACCACGACCCGGGTCACGTCTGTGGACATGGACAGGCCCAGTATGGGCAGGTGCAGTTGCAGCGACGTGAGCGCGACACCGCGTTTCGTGTCCCACACGATTATGCGCTTGTCGTCGGACCCGGACAGCGCCACCGACCCGTCGCCGCTGAGCTTGACGCACGTTACGTGGCCCAGGTGCCCGGTCAGCAGGTGTCTGTCGTCGCCCGTGTGGATGTCCCATATGATGAGGTTGGCGTCCCACGAACCGGAGACGACGATCGACTTGTCACTGATGGCCACGGCCACGCAGGTGACTTGGTCCTCGTGGCCGACCAGTACCTGCGAGACGGATAACCACAATCGGCAGACGTTATTATTTACATTTCGGGGAACACAGTGAACCTAACGAGAGCGAGACGAACTGACGAAGCAGATCAGGGATCGGACGAACGTATCAAGGTTGGCGACGATATTATCATGCGGTGTATAATGTGCATGCGACCAGGGGAGGGGAGATTTTCGTTTTTAACCAGTTAAGTTATCGGTAAAATAAAGATCCACTGGGCCGAGTTAGAAGTTACATTTAAATGTAGATAAAAAAAAAAAATCGAATTTGTGAAGTACTGAGGAACAGATGAAAACAAGCCTACCGAGGTCGGGAGTTAAAAGCTTATGACTTTCTTTTCACATAAACAGTTTAAGATTGATAAAATAACATTTTTCATTAGATAGGTACCAATAACAATATTGAACGATTATCGCATTTATTGTACTAGTTATCGTGTCATGCATTGTTAGATATCTGTTCAACGATAACCGTGGTTCGAAGAGAAATATTTTTGTCGCAGTCGAATGAATGACGAGAAAGTCGGATAAATCGTAGTTTACCGAATGTGTTGCAAGAAAGTAAGTATTAAGAGTTGCATCTTAGGCACCGAGTCGATTATTTGTTCCCTGGACCGTCTTAAACATCTCCGTACACGTACGCGCACGTAAATTTCTACTCGCTTTCATCTTTAAATGTATTAAAATATCATCAATGTTCTCCAAATTCGGCCGGGACGCGGACGGATTTCACACGATCGAAGATCAGAACGTTAAGGGCGAGTGAGCGGGACATTTTTCAGTAGGCACGCTACAACGAAGCACGCGTTACCTGCGATAGTTTGCCACCGTTGATTTGCCACACTTTCAAAGACATGTCTTTGGACCCGGTGATTATTTGCAACGAGTCGTAAGTTATGACGAAACACGTGATTTCTTCCGTGTGACTGACGGGCCATTTTTCCGTCCACGGGCCACCCTCGTTTTTCACCGACAACGGCCAGATGTGCAACCTGTATGTGGGCGCGCGTGACGATAAGAAAAAAAAAGCAGATGAGAACATGTCTACGTGAATATATTCGTTTTTGTTTCGTGCTCGGCTTACGAGAAATGTCCGTCGCCGCTGACCAGATACTTCATGTTGTTGGTCACCGACAGGTTCGTGGCCGGACAAATCACCGAATTCAGCAACGTGCCGTTGTCCGACAGCCAGACCGCTATGACACCCGCCTTATCGCTGGACACCACTTTTTCGCTGTCAGACGTCACTTCCACCGCGGTGATGGCTGACTGATGTCCCTGCCGAGTCAGAACACCAATAATATATAGGATTACAAATAAAAACAAAAAGAGTTGAAATAAAGCGGGATTTTGGGTGAGATAAAGCGAATGACTAATATGGAAATTATATGATCTCAAAAAAACGGTGATATTATCATTTATTCAACATTTTATGTCTCTACTTTTATTATTTTTCGAGTTAAAACGAATAAAAAAGATTCGTTTTTGTCGAAATCAGGTATTTCGTAAATGTTGTAAAAAAAAAAAATCAATTTGACGATCAGAGTAATCCTTCTGGTCCATCTTTCTTCGTATAAGTATAAGTACACGTATTAAATTGTAAATGTACTAAACTTTTAACAAACGTGTCTGACTTTTTTTTTATTATAATTGTAATAATGAGCAATTGTATATAAACTAAAATTTGAACTTACAATTCACGATTCTAAAAGCCACATCCATATATATACTTGGTAATTATGGTTTTACTAAAAGCTCGGAGTGAAACGACGACGAAAATTCGATCAATAGAAACCAATAGTTATAAAAATGTGCGTTTAATTGAAAGGTAAAAAAATAAACGCAACCGTAAGGGCTTACGAGAGGTATATTTAAGAAATTAAAGTTCCAATAACTTACTTAAATATTTATTAAAAGTGGGAAATAAGTGTTCAGAGATGTCTCTCTAAATGTTATGAACAAATATATATATATATAATATAATAATTTATTTCGAAGTATAAAACAACGGGAACGTTGCACGTATTTTTGCGCTCGATCGTTGCGTGATTTTATAGTTTTTTTTTTTTTTTATTTAGGTTTCTTATTGTTCAATTGCATTTGTGCTCGGTCGGGTCGTGAAAAACGTAAAATGCGTTCAATTGGGTGTTAGCCGACGAGAGAGCGTGTGAGGTACCGGAACGGTGCGAGGAGATGGCACGGGGAAACTTACGCTGAACGTGAACACAGCGCTGCCCACGGTCAGGCCCCAAACCAGCACGAGCTTGTCCTCGGAACCAGACACGGCGAACAGCCCGTTGGAAGCAATGGCCAGGCAGGTTATGGCAGCCGTGTGACCGTGCATGGTGGAATGGAGTTCGTTGTTGTTCAGCTGATAGACGTTTTCCAAGCTCTCCACGTTCAGATGCCAAACGTTCACCAAACTGTCTAGGCCGCCTGCATACGTGCGAACGTCGAAACATTAGCGAACGAAACAAATAATTACAGTGACATTCGGGACTATCACGGATTAGGCGAAGATCGAGTATCATTCGTTTTTATGGCCTTTATTTATTTATTTTTGTTCACAGAATCAACGCTTAAATTTAACAGAAAACCGTGGTGTCGTGACGTATGTCGCGCGCACCACGTTTTAGACGTTTTTGCGAAACGGGGTACCGGGAAACAATCCGGCGAGCCGAGTTGCTGTTGCCCCCCTACACAGCTATTCTACACCCCCCCCCTCGATCTTCGCCTAAGCCGGAGATCGTCGTTGTTCGTTACCCGTTACGGCCATGGTCCCGTCTCGCGATATGTCCAAACAGGTGATCGCCATAGTGTGCGGTTTTCTCGATAACGGTGACGGTTGCTTGTTGATGGACTGCGCGCCTCCCATTTTCCTGAAGTTCCAGTAGGCGATCTTCCCGTTTCCTGTTGGAAACATGACGGTAAGACGCAGCGGTCAGTAAATAAAACGTTAAGCGCCTGGGACGTGACGTAAAAATTGCTTTGCTCCGAGAAACGCGCGACTGGAGGCTGTTTTTGAAATTTAGACGATAAAAACCACGCGCTAAAAATGTGAACTCAATATAGAACGACGCTTCAGTTTGGGTAATGTCGTGATTTGTGTGTTTGTTTCACAAGTTGGACAACCGTAAGGGGCGTTGAATAATGTCTGTAGTCTATACGGTTTTCTAAATAATAAACATCATATTGTTAGTAATGACACGACGGTCGAATTTTATTTTCTAAGTGTTACTTTTGACGATATATCACAAGCATTATTTTTAGAATTAACAAAGTATCTTTTTATTAGTTTTTCAAATCGTTTAAGTTAATTTTTGCCGGGATTTGGAAAAGGGCGAGATAGAAAATACGAAAGTGTTGATCTTGAGTTGTATACATAGTGTTAAAATAAATTTATTTATCAACACGATAAAAAATCTTCGTGTCTATCGTTAAGGGATCAAAATCAGTACACGCCACTTATATCAAATGATTAGAGGATAGTGTTGATCGACTTGGCTGCGAACCATTGTCGAGTTATCGCGGTACTAACCGGCGGTGACGAGAAAATCGTCGTTGTTGGTGATCTTCACGGCTATGACTTCTTTGTGATGCGGCGAAGTAGAAATGGGAACCAGGTCGAGATCGCCCGAGTGTATGTCGTAAATGTATACTCTGGAATCGACGCCGGCCACTACTGCACGTTGACAGTCCTCGGCCAGCGCGATCGACATGACTTTGGAGCAGTAGCCCTTCAAGTTGTGTATGAGGGTGCCGGTGGCGAGCGCGTGCAACCAGAGCTGATTGCCCTCACAAAGCACCAGCAGAAACATCGAATCGATCGATATATCCAACATCTGCACGGGACCAGGCAACTCGATGGTGTTGAGCAGGTCAAGCGTGTCCATTTCCCACAAGCACACCATGCAATCCGATGACCCTACGAGTAGATAGGTTTAGTGCTATGATGTAAGTAACATAAGTTTGCGGCAAGTCTGGTTGTCATTTCACAGGATAATATTTTAATGGATTAGATTTTATGCTCATTGACCGTATTTAATGATTTTATCGAATTTCGGATATAATTCATTACTTTTTCGGAGTTTAGGATGGTTTTCTTTATTTTGGCGAAGATAATAAATTTATATTTAGAGCTGATAAATACACAATTAGTTTATTCATGAATGCATATATTTATGTGTATTGTGTATTGATACTATATTATACATTTAAATTTAAATTGTTACTCATACATACTAATGATGTTAATCAAGCGAATAAGTTTATGTTTTTTATCAATCAACATCGACGAGCAAATAGGTTACGTAAATATATAATAAGCATTTCATATTTACCTGTTACCAGAACGTCTTGCGATGTTAACTGAACCGCTGTGATAGGTCCTTTGTGATAGTCTATTTTTTTTACCAATTTGCCTTTTAACGTGTACAGAAGTATTTTACTGTTTTCGCAGCCCAAAACTACACCGAGTTCTTTATTTCCGCCATCGTTGATCGTAGCCACGCAAAGGCTTAAGGTTAACGATTCTAAATTGCTGTGAAAGTAAAAATATGTCATTGACGTACAAATGTGAACATATTACACATGCACGTTTCCATGTGTGCTTGCGCTTTTTATAAGGATCGAATTGATAATTAAATAACTTACGCGTATTTTGCCATTAAAGCGTATGTGTTTAGGTCCCAAACAAGGACGCTATGATCTTCAGAACCAGTAACCAATAACTGAGGATTTTTGTTTATATTCAAACATTTAATCGGTTTTTGATGTCCTTGGAAAGTTTGAACCCTTGTATTACCCATAGTGTGCCAAAGTTGAGCGTCACCTTCTTGCGGTATGACGACCACGTGTTGCGCCGAAGGAGTGGGGGCTATATAACGGATCGGTATACCACAGTTAACACCTGAAAATAAATAACAGTCGATAATGATAATCGAATTTACCATTTTTAATAGAAATAGACAAGGTCGAATATTTCGATTATTGAACTAGTAAGTATTATTGAACAGTAACTAATGTTCGCATAAAAATCATAATTATTAATTCATATGGACCGTATTAAACAAGTAATTTGCTCAAAAATAATTATAAAAAACGCTTTTTCTATAACTGTTTCGAGTATCAGCTTTTTCGAAAAAACAAATAGTTCATATGTACATTTAATGCTATTTTGAAATCTTACATTTGATATGAAGAGGTAAAGGCGGTTGTAACCAACTCGTGTGCGGCACCAGTAATGGATCTGTGAAACCGTCACACCACGATACCGAACATCTCACGATTCTGTGCATCAGTTTGCTGCTATCTGTGAAACGATAGGTCATTGCTAGTTAGTTGGTGGGAAAAAAAACCAAACAATTACTTAACAATTGCGTTTTCGCTCACCCGCCACGGGCCGTAGCCAACTTATTATTTGTGCTCCGAGTTGCAAGGTGTCCCTCGTGAGTACGTCACTCGATTTCCTTACCGTATAGTAGACCAATTCAACATCTCTGTCCAACACGTAACACCGGGCGTGTTCCAATATAGAACGGAGGTAACTGACGGATATTGTTCGCACGGCCGCCAGCAAAAAATCAAAATTGCACAACGTCAACTCTTTGAGTCTCATGTTGTCACCTGCAAAACGTAGTGAAAATGTTTGTTTTTGATATTGGGGCAGTATGACAGCGGTCTTAAAGCTGTGCCTTAAGAGGTACGAACATTCGACAGGGGAAGGCGCACGGAGTGAAAAATTATATACATTAATGTTTAAACCACTTCGTTGTATAGGTAAAAGTATTTTAGTATTTTTATAATAAAGATGCCAAATGATTAAATTTATTCACGAGCGGCACCATAATTAGTTTTATATGAAAGGTGACTTGAATGAAAAAAGGTTATAAGAACCATTAGCGATATTACTCTACAGTAGGCCCACCTGCTTTGAGGAGATGGATCCAAGATTCTTCGACGTGTCTCAAACTATATGTCATATCGTTTTGTATTATCGTTTCTCCATCTTTGCTTGCCGCTGTAACAATAAAAATATACAACATTTGTAACTGTTCAAAGAGCACCTACACGATCTCAATGTTTTATTGCGTACAACCAATGATAATGACTGTACTGTTTGTATAATCAACGGTACAAAATAACGGTATTGCACCCGCGTTATGTTTAATGTATGTAGTAAAATATTGGTAATCGTGTTTACTCAATATACTTACAACCATCAGTTTTTGATTCCGATTCATCTTTGGAAAATTCGCTGTAGAACAAATTCCCAATATCCATGTGTAAGGCCCTTTGATGTATTTTTGATGTGAGATACCTTTGCCTTACGACGTCGTATGTTATTTTGTGTCTCCAACATAACAATATGCGACCGCTCATGAACTTTTCGAATAGCAAGGGCACTTGAAATGGAATAAATTAGTAATGGTTTTTTTTTATTTTTTTTTTTTTATTTAATTTCTTACTTATAGTTTTCTTAGCCGTACAAAACGTGGAGAAATTAAAATTTCCGTCTTCTAGTTTTAACGGAGCACCAAAATCACCGGTCGTCGGCATAAGAAGCTCGAGAAGTTCAGTTTCCGTTAAACCAAATTCAGATACAGATATATATGAAGCTAATCTCGAGACGGCCTTTAAACCAAAAAGCTGTTCGTAGCTGTCAAACATATTATTAATGTTCGTTTTGATTGTCTCTAAAAATAAAAAATAAACAAACATTTGTGATACTTTGTACTAACTAAACTAACATTTGTGATACTTAGTTTAGTTAGTTAAAAAACAAGATATAGTTATTTAAAATGAATCGGAATAATTTTTGCTATTACGGTAAATATAAACGTTATTACAGTATACGTAAATACACTTTTTTCTATACATTGGTTTTCTGTAAACGCTATAGAAAATTCAGATCATCTATCAAGCTAAAGTAATAAAAACACAATTTATTACTAAATTGTATCTTTAATATAAAATAAACGTAAACTATTATTACAAAAAAAAAAAGAAATGATTATTTTATGGAGGGAATTTTACGCTCGGTAATAATTAGAGTAATGTTCAAAACGATAACTGATTAATACAAAAGCAGATATTTTTTCTTAAACGTCTTTAGATCGTAATTATTGTACAGATACGGGCAAGAATTTTCAACGTCCTATAACGATAGTAGATTTCAATATCCTGAGAAACGTTAACAAACTTATGTGAAAGTTTTGGTTTCCGCGAAGTTCACTGAGGACTGTTTCTTTGGAACAATGCGCGTTTACATACTCGGTTTGTAACGGTGAAAAACAAAAAAAAAAAAAATGAATAAATGCACTCTGAAACAAGAGTTATTTTTCCTTCTTCTAAATATTACCGCGATAACCGCGATAACGCACTACCGTTACCTATGTCGGCGTCGGGTAGTTCCATGTAAAATTCAGAGTTCATAAAACGGTCCTTCTGCAACGGCGTCATTTTCAGCTCGTCCGGTACGCACAGCGTGGTGCACACGATGTGCACGTTGGCCGGCAGCACGGTCGGCAACCAGGACAGGCCGGCGACGATGTCCGAGTCCAGTGGGTTCAGCCGGTGCAGGTCGTCGATGAACAGCACCAGCGTGGACGACCGGCACTCGTCCTCGAACCGCTTCAGCAGCGTCTGGAACCAGTCGCTGACGTAGAGCGGGTCGAACGACGCGTCCAGCGGCACGCACAAGCCGCTCGGCTGGAGCGCGTACGACAGCTGCTCGCAGATGATGCGCAACAGTTCCAGGTTGTACGAGGCCCTGGGCGTGACGCCCGAGAACCGGACCACGCGCATCGGCCGCCGGTCGAACCATTTCTCGCACTCCTGGTACACCGTGGTCACGATCGACGTCTTGCCCGACCCCAGGCCGCCGCGCACGATGATCGGCCCGTGCCGGCCGGCCGCCGACATCATCGCCCGTATCTTGTTCACCGGCTCCGCCAGCCGCGGGTCCGGCGGGTTCAGCGCGATCAGGTCCCTGCAGTGCGATATGTGCACGATCGCCTCCTTCAGCACTTCCTGCACCGTCTTGTTCCTGGCGTTCAGCTCGGGCCGCTGCTCGATGCTCGCGTTTATCATGCACTGCATCTTCGACACGACCGCCTCCTGGAATATCGTCAGGTACATGTCGTGCTCGGGATGCTCGCCGTCCACGCCGCCCGGTTTCCATTCCACGCTGTGGATTTGCGCAAATTAGCGTTTTTATTTGTTTATTTATTTATTTTTTTTTTTTAAAAAAAAAACAACAAAAACGCGCGGGGAAACACTGACCTCAGCTCGATCAGGTTGTCCGGCGACACGGTGTCCTTCAAGAAATGTTTGAACGACGCGACCGTCTCGTCGGCACCGCACTCGTAGTCGTGCCGTCCGGTGAACTCTCTGCTGTACACCACCATGTGATCTTTGTCCAAGTCTAAATCACAATTAAATCGTTTTAGTATCACTGTTGCCCACCCCGCCCGCAAACGCTACTGCGCGCGTCCGTATAGTTCACCCAAAGCGTGCAGTGTCTGGTGCTGAACTGCCGAATGGAATATCTGAGGGTCGACAATCAGACCTCTGCTCAACAGTTCTTGCGAAGCTTCTTGCATGACGGCCAACGCCTTCTCGTTGTTTTCGAACCAAAGTCGCAGTTTTTCTTGATCTTTGTCGTCCCTGCAAGGACAGAAACGGGAACAGATAATTATTAATTTTCCGTTTAGTAGCATTTATGCTTCGTAGCACGGCGAATTGTTACGATTTATTGCAAACGTAACAACGCTATGAACTCAGTAGTACAACTTCGTACGAGGCATTAGACATTAGCCGTTTGAAATGATCATATTATTTTATGAAATTTAAAGGTTCGATATTGTTATGAGTGACAAAATACAAATTAATTGAATCGTACATATATATATATTTTTTTTTGAGTACTTACAAGACTACGTTTAATTAATTTGCATGTTGTTCAAATAATATATGTAGAGAAAAAAAAGTTAAGAATAGGTAACAATCAAACTGATACTCAGTTTTCAAATATTCCGGTTTGGTGTTTATTGAATAATCGCCATGAAAGCCCGGACCTCTATTTTTCCTTTCTACTGATTAGTATCGTGCGGTGGCAATGTTAAAGTTAATTTCCATTCAAGACCAATAAGAAGCAATAATTTTTTTTGCTGGTCTAGACTGTTTATTTGAGGGGTATGCACGATAATACCCGTTATCGCCTGATATATTCTATTTTAAAATTGAATTCAGAACATCGTTAGTCTTAATGCTAAATGCAAAGTTTTTTAAACTTGTTGAATTTAAAGTTGTAAAAACATAAATAATGTATTAATACTGAACTACATTTATCAGAAGTTAAAGAAACAAAAATACAAAACTTTGCGTACATAGCAAATTACATTTTTTTTTTTATAAAAATTCGATTGATTATATTTGTTTTATTTAGTACGTTTGTTACAATATGTAGAGTTAAATAGTCATATAAGTATAATAATAAAACAAAATTATGTCATTATATTGTATTATCGTATACTGAACTGCTTTAGTTAGTATATTATGCTTGTTTTCTACTATATTGAATTAATAAAACATTCGATATGCTTTTTGAAATTATTAGCATAAAGTGATTTATACAATAGATTTTATGGTTATTATTTTCGTGAGAAAAGTAACTGAGGGATTTCCGAATTTAATCATAGCAATATATTTTTATACCTACTCTAAATATTTAGGCTTTAAATGTTAACACTGGGGAAATGTTTGATTCAGTCACGTTTTGACTTTTCATTCAGTATAAATACATTTGAAACCTTTACTTATATACATACAGTCATAATAATATCATGCTTCATCGTCACGTTTTTCAATATTCTACAGTTGGTAAACAATACATGTGATGTGCATTCTATGATTATTTCATAGTCAAATGATGGGTACAATAAAAAAAAAAGAACCGGATGGGCCTCGCTCTGCTGTACAGTTAGGGGTGGAGTGCACCTCGCTTATAGGATAGGTCATTATTATAATGGATTTGTTAAATTTGAATGCAATGATAGATATCATTGTATACGAATAACGATTCTGAACGGAGTTCATATGTTAGTCTAGAATATAATACAATGTTATTTATAAATATTATATAAGTATATTTTATTTTTAAACGAAAAATTTAGAAAAACCGAAAATTTAAATTGTCTATAAATAAGTCAAAATATGTCAAAATACTTTGAAATTTTAACCATGTATAGAAAACGTCAATATAAAGATTTAATGATAATTTCAAGTTGTTGCGGTTTTTCGTTTTTGAGTTAGGGCATTTTAAAAAACCGATATCATTTGTCAGTCTAGAACATTCTACATTATATTATATTTTACATGTAATTTTATGTCAATATTCGATGTTCAAACGCTTATAAAAAAAATTGTGCCTATGGATTTTAATAATTTTTGAATGACATTAAGAACTACTTCTGTGGAATCTTCGATTAAATTTTCAAGTATTTTGTAGAAGCCAAATTTTTTTTATCACCGATTATAAAAATAAAATGTAAAAAAATCGAATATTTTAAATAACTATAAGTGGCTTAAAAATCAATATAATATTTTGAAAAAAAATATTGCATAAAAGAAATACCAATCTTAACAGCTGGTAGAAATTTCAAAAATCTGCGACTTATACTTTTTGAATTATAACAAATATTTAAAATCGTCTGAGAATAAATCGCTATTTTATGCAATTTCGTAAATATTTAAATTTCAAACAGTCATACAATTTTTTCCTCTTAGTCCGGTAGAAATTTTTTAAAGATTTTTGAAGAGTAGCTCATAGATAACCTAGTGTTAAAATTTTGAACCTTAAGTATGAACAAAAAAAATTTTATGAATTTTTATCTACAAAATAACTTGCAAATTATCGTGATTTTTACACATTTTATACAAATTTGAGCATTAAGGGCTTATAAAAAAATATTGAGTTAACCGATCACCGATATTTTTTAGTTACGATAAGTTTAACTTATTATAAATCTTGTATTAAATTTTCAAAGTTTTCGGTATGCCAATTAAATTTAATAGATGTTTAAAAACAAAAATTTTACAAAAATTGAA
Source organism: Sipha maydis (assembly GCA_034509805.1). Taxonomy (NCBI): domain Eukaryota; kingdom Metazoa; phylum Arthropoda; class Insecta; order Hemiptera; family Aphididae; genus Sipha; species Sipha maydis. Next base: position 527 of record JASXSY010001267.1, on the reverse strand, counting down.
AATTTAAATTGTCTATAAATAAGTCAAAATATGTCAAAATACTTTGAAAACTTAACCATGTATAGAAAACGTCAATATAAAGATTTAGTGAAAATTTCAAATTGTTGCGATTTTTGGTTTTTGAATTAGAGCATTTAAAAAAAATGTAATTAGTAATAACGTGATTTTGCGTAAAATTTCCCGTTTTTTCGGAATTTTTTCATCGTTTTTTCGATTTTTTTAAAAAGTATTGAAAAGTTGGATTTAAGACTAGCCAAAATACCATCTACATTCACTTTCCTTTCAGAAAAGTTGCTACATAAGCAAATCGAAGCATTTTTACTGCCAAAAAAGGTGTCGTCAGACACAAAAAAAAAAAATAAATAAAATAAAAAAAAAAATAAAATAAAAAAAAACACGCATCATTGTAAAACCAATAGATCCCATCACTCTGTTCAGAATCTAAAAAAGTATTGATAGGAAAAATGTAGATTGTGTGTTACATACTTATTCATTGGAGCAAAAATTTTTTCCTTTTGTAAAATGTG
>JASXSY010001266.1:0-69450 GCA_034509805.1 Sipha maydis | reverse complement strand
TTCGATTCATTCAGAATATTAATCACCAAGGAAGTATATATATAGTTTTCGAAGTTTTATGTTAATTAAGTAATCAGTTTATAATATAAACATAGATTATATAAATTAAACACCAATCGTGATAAATCGACAAATTAAACCTGTAACAAAACTCTTTTCGTATTGAACTCGATAGATACAACTACGTACACATTACATATTTCTGAATAACTGACTATTATTTACTGATGAAGACATGTAATCATAGTTCGAAAATAAAATAATTAAAAAAATTTAAATGTTGTAATGTAAAAATTTAAAGTACATTAATATACAAAATATCTCAAAGGAATTATAATGGAATTATAACTGTAAATACATCTTACTTCGTTTGTGTTACTATTAAATTATTGTGACGACGGTAATAGAGCATTTAGGTATAAAAACATAAAATTACGCGGTCCGATATCGTTTAAACGAAACACTTTTTATTACCACATAAATATCTACATTTGAATCACGTTTCATACATTGGAACGCAATAATTGCATCGGTATGATAATATCAGAAATAGTAATAGTAATAGATAATAGTATCAGAAAAAAATGGAAACGAAAAACTCATCGATATTTAGATACGGATACGGTAAGAGTGTTGGAAATGTGAAACCATATTTTATTTTAATTTTTTTCTGTAAACATATTCCAAACGTGTTTTCATATACGTACATGTTACTGCGAAAACGTACGAATATGTCCGTCGAGAAAAACCACCGTTGGCCGATGGTTTTGCGAGAACGAAGTATCTGAAAACCGAGCAAACACCGGAAACCCGACGTTAGGCTCTAAAACGTTACGGTCCGTGGCCAAAAGCACGCGATCGTCGACTGCAGCAAACGCGTTCGATCCGATCTGATCGTATATTTTCTACATTAAGGCCGAACGCGGTGGAACGGTAACGGACAATCGGGCACCGTGCGGCGGCAGCGTTGGCGATCGCGGCGCGGTGCAGAAAATTCACTGTTCGCGTTCGCGTACTCGTCGTCCTCTGCAGGGCGTCTTGTTCCGTGTACGGCAGACGGGCGAAATCCTCTGTCGCACCTGTTTGCACGCGGCATTCGACGCAGACTGCGCGGACCCTTCGCGACGTGGGCCGGTGGCGCATCGACGGACGCGCCAAACGCACTCCCTTCGCGGGATTTTCATCCGCCGACGGATGCAACTCACGCGCCGCGCACTCGAACGTCGGCCCCGCCCGCACATGCGACGGGTGTGCATGCGACGTCGCGCCGTGACCCTGACCACACAACAACCACCCCTCTCACCCCTTGCCGCTGCAACCTGCAATTTCGCGGAAGGACAACGCTGTCGATGACGACCCTTCCTTCATCGTATAGCAGCCCGCGGCGATTTATCATTGGCGGCTCGAACACCCATATACATATCAACGCACGTAGGTATGCGTAGGTTTTAATAATAATGAAAATGGTGAAGAAAAAATACGGAACATCTTTGACCCAGTTCAGCTGTAAATACTATATGCGAAATCGACCGTAGATAATGAAAACCCGGTTGAGCCGTTAATAATGTGTGTCCGAAGAGAGAAGAGAGAGAGAGAGAATGTTATAAGGTCACAGTCCTAGTTATTGAAATATGAACTATATATGCTATTATTACAATTTAAGTTATTACTATACTAGATTATGTAATTATACGTATTCAATTATTAAAAATATTTATTCTTATTGTTTATGGATTTGCCGCACTACTATCACCGAATAATATTGTTTACATAAAATAACCACCGTAGACCGCTCTTCAGGTATCTAATACTGTATCGTATCTTTCGTTTATAATAAGAAGTTTGTCCATGCCACTGTACTAATTGGTTAATCTAAGGGGGTGGGGGGGGTTAGTCTAAAGGGAATTTTTTATGCTGTTTCCATATACTATATTATATTATATTATTTATTCCTCTTATTATATAATGATATTCGTTAAATTACAAGTTTGTATGTTTTCAGAGGTAGGGAGAGCATATGATTCATACTATTCCCGACGGACGCCTATGCATTAATTTATTCATTATCTTCTCCACGAGCCGGGCTACTTATAAACTTTACGTATATTATATAGTACCGTAGTCGGATACAGTATAACTTTTAACGTCCGTTCTTGACAGAAAAACGGTTCGATGAAGACCGCAGAAAGGAAGTTCAGAACACATAACTTGTGATCAATCGCTGATCGTGATCTATGTTTGCGCAAAACATTAGTGTTAACTCTTTAAGTATATACTTATAGAACGAGTTGTGCAATTTTTATGAGGTCGGTTATAATAATAATTGACGTTTAAATACTACGTAATCAGATCCACATTAACGATAACATGTAATAAATAATATAGTATTATATCTTGGTGGATAGTAATATTTTACTGAACCATTAATTATTTTTTTAATTTTAATCAATTAAGCCCCGGAGAGCAAGTTCAATATGATTACAATATACTTGCGTAAAAATAATATAATTAGTGTTTAAATACTTGGTACAGTACTGATATAATATGGATTGGGAAAATAAAAAAAAATAATATAACATAATTGTATATTTGAAGTTTAAATTATAGGTCATCAAAATAAAAATCGTAACTTATTAACCGATTACAAGAGCATAAAATGTAATTGATAGATAGATAAATAGATGGCCAGCGATTTTTTTTAATTTTTTTTTTTCAAATTCTCTCTGAAAACAGTTAAAATATTTATTTATTTTCTGTAAATTGTTATATCTATTTTTAACCCACAAATATAAAAAGAACCGGATGGGCCTCGCTCTGCTGTACAGTTGGGGGTGGAGTGCACCTCGTTTATAGGATAGGTCATTATTACAATGGATTTGTTAAATTTGAATGCAATGATAGATATCATTGTATACGAATAACGATTTTGAACGGAGTTAATATGTTTGTCTAGGATATAATACATTGTTATTTATAAATATTGTAATAAGTATATTTTATTTTGAAACGATAAATATATTTTTCAATTAGGATGGGTTGGCAGTTGCATACAGCGACATAGTTTGTCAGTCTAGAATATTATACATTATATTATATTTTACATGTAATATGTTAATTTTATACATGCAACAGCGTTATTAAAATTTTGTATGGCAAAACCAAATAAAAATATATTTTCAAAATACAAATAAACTATTAATGACTCCACTCTTAAGGGCTATAAATAACAACAGTTTATATTGTTTATGTTATGTAATATATTACAAGAATGGCAATAAAATGTATGAAAGTATTCGAAGTAAAGTTTTTGTTCAAGACTAAAATTCATTGAAATTCATGATAAGACTTCAGTAGAAACTCAAAGTAATAATATGTATTACTTTACATTTTAAATTGTACTACATTTTTGGTTTCAAGTTAATATATTATCAATTAAAACTTTTATTTTATCTACTTATTAAATTTATTTATTTTTGTATTTTGACATTGTAGCAAAAAACATTTATAATATCTAATGTCTACCGTATTAAACGTTTCTATTATAAATATCACAATATTTTAATAAGAAGATAAATAAAGTTAAGCCGATAATTTCGGTTTCCACCTTATATCATAAAATACTGTATTCTTAGTTCTTCGTAAATTAATTCTATGATTTCATAATATTATTAGTAAAATTAAAGGAGAAATAAAAGTATGGTTTACATTATATTGGCTACGATTTGTATTATACTAAGAATATCTATGCAAAAATAATAATATAAGTGATTGGGTTGTCAAGATGAATCTAAAGCTATAGAATCGGATATTTATTTTCACGAAAAGAATAAAAGGATTTTTTTAAATAACTCACGTAATTTTATAGTTCATATACTTGACTTAAATTGTGCTTTAAAATGGTCATTTTTAAATTTCTCAGTAATTCATATAATTAATTGAAAATTGAATGGTAAAGACTTATCAAAAAATTGATATCAAATATTATGTTATTATTATAATAAATATTTGCAATGAGGACATTTAAACAAACTTTTTATAATAAAAATTATAATAACAATACGCGTTTAAAAATAACGTTGACAGAATTATATTCCAAAGAAGAGGGAGGTTAAGATATTAATTATTTTCTCAACGTATAATGTGTTTTAAAAAGTTCTTGCAACTTACAAAGTTCGATTAGAAAATATAATCATCATCTCCCCTCCCTTTTATACGGATATCTATTGATCATTATATATATTTACATTAATTTCAAAAGCTGCAGTACGCCACAAGTACTACATTTATAAGTGATCTATAATTCCAGAATTTTAGGTTCTCGCAGATCTCGTATTGCACCCGAACAGAAAAAAATCAATGAAAATAAACGAAATAATAATATACTTCCGTTTCATTAATAAATTAAGTATATAATACATTTATATTAAACCCCAAAACCGTCGTTGGAAAATTCAAAAGTATAATATTATAGTTAATTAGATTAATTGAAATCCCTATTTTGATTTATACACAAACATTGTGTCATTTACACTAATTATATTGGCGTTCATTCTTAATTTGGGACCCTTTGAATTTTTCGGAGACTATTATCAATGTTTCAATGTAAAAACGAGTTATTAAGTTATAGAGTTTTTATTGAATTGGAAACATTTTTATTACTATGTTTCATTATTACAATATACCTGTATATGAGTCTATGAGTTATCTACACAAATAATTTATTATAAACAATATCATAATGATGTTATAACTATTAAGCAAACTACTACATATGTTATATAATGCATATTTACTGATAAATTACTGTGTTCAACAATTATATACATATCATAAATAAGTAAAAATAAAATTATATAAGACATAATATAATTTAAAATTTGTATTCAAAAGTGAAAACTATAAATTATTGAGAGGAATATAAATATGATAATAAAAGAAAAGAAAACCGATTTAAATTAGAAATATATATATATATATATATATATATATAATGAGATAATCTAATAACTTGTTATTATGAATTATTAAATTACTAAAAATAAGATGTATTCTATGGTAAATTTAGCTTTGTAAGATAGCTGTAAGAAGAACAAGGAGGAAATTAATTTAATAAATATAGCTTGAAAAGAAATTTAGATATTGATAAAGGAATTAATAAAATTATTATTGTTATTTTAAAGAATATTGATGTGTCGAAATCAGTAATAATGGAAGCATAGGATGGTTAGACTGAGTAAGAGCAATTAGGGTTTGGAAGAGATGTTGTGACCCAGTATTTTGTTTTAAGATCGTGGTTGGATTTTTTTGAATAGTGGTTGTTTTGACACTTGAATACTAATGTGAAACGTGGACTTCCTTTAAAATTAACCGTAGATACTTGGCAAAGAAGCAACATTTGGGTGGGTTAATTCGATGTTTTGTGATCTTGACCATATATGACGCATCTGGACTCATGGTAGGACAAGGATCTTTTTAAGTGGTCTTTTGATTTACATAACTCACATTGTGACGGGCCATAACAGATTTTGTGAAATTTCTCAATGGTGACTTTGATGTTTACTAAAAATGATATATTGTACACACCGTTATTATTATTTTTGAGATTTATACTTATGAAAAACATAGGAAGAACACCTTTATATTTGCTTTTTACGCTGAAAATTTGATCTACTCTAATATCCTTCTCGCAAGGCAGCGAAAATATCCGAACACAAGACAAAATTATAAAGGTTTATGCTAACAATTTTTTACAGGCAATGGTGACCAGAGATTTTTCTAGGCGTTACGTATATCACTGAAATTATCGGGAGTGAGAACGCAAACTGATTTGTTAACAATAGTTATCAATAACATTCTCACTACATTCATCTATAGATGTTTGTTCAAACAAATTATGACATATGTGTGTATATTTTTTTTACTTTTTATCGTCAAAATCAGACGAATTTGTCGAACCAGATAAAATTTGTTTACATGACATGTTTGGCGAACGAGGGCGGACACGTGGATTTTTTCTACCATGTAAACGTTTTAATCAGACAAAAATTATAATAATGACCGTTGTCGTCACACCGACGAGATAACGAAGCTAATATACATGTAACGTTGAGCTACATGTTGAGCGTATCGATCGAACTGATTTTAAATGGATTACTATGGTAATTGATGAGGGATTAAATATAATATTTCAATAGGTCCATACGGTGCACGTGTTGTCTGCATAATTGTAACATGGAAATATACGGCCATTGTGAACGAGACGAATTTGATATTAAAATTCAAATTTATCTCGGCGATGTTTGAACGTACGTAATGTGAACAAAATACAGAGTTTGGGGATTACGAAAATACTGAAGATGGTCAAAAATGTTGGAAAAATCCCTCATAGTTTTCTACCTCATTTCCATTATGTTTACTCGGATGGATACGTCAGTACCGATAATTTTCCACCGTAATAGGGCTGTCAATTTTTTCGTAGGCGTCGAGAATCCGATGGTGTTCATCAAGCAATATTGATGTGCTGTTATTGTTAAATCTTCAGCCGTCCATGGCGTTGGCCCGTGCGAGGCAGCGACTTACCATTGTGATCAATTGGCAACCCCGCTGCACGAACGAGTGTAGTAATATACGAAATACCTACGCGGCACGCGTGTCAGACAATGACAACTACCATAATTGGTACGACGGATGTTCAAAATTACTTATGCCCGGATCAACGTCATCCCGTAAACGTTGTACAGGGCCTGAATCGGACGTATCGTATGGCGCGTTTCGAGAATCCGTCGTGGCTCGTACGTCTAATTTAATAGGTATTGAAACCGTTTCGTTGTTTTAAAATTAAGTATCATAGTGCTGCTCTAGGTTTTTATTATTTTTATGTTTGTTTGGAACTGACGCGGGGAAATATTATCAAGAGCAGCGCTTCCCAAACTTTTTATTCTCGCGTACCACTTACACTTTTTGAAAATTGTACATGTACCACTTGACTTATTGATCTTTCTATTTTTTCACTTATCAACAAACAAAATGACATTATTTTACATACATTAAACCTTTTTTTATAATTAATTTTATCAATTTGAACTAAGTAACTATGTAGTTAATTACTTTAAATTAGCATTTTGAACACAGAAATTAACATAAAAAATATCTACATTTATTATTAATTATAATAAATATAGAATGAACAATTTAACGACAGAATTATTGTTCGTTCAATAACTCTCTTGTTAAATTTATAAACAGGATGTCAATACTAGGTTTCAGATAAGTAACTTTAAATCCTAAGTTGTCTTCTATGTTTATTTTATTCTTATGATATGGATATTTTAAAAATCAACTTATATCAGAAAAACCAAATAATTTCGAATGATTATAATAATAAAAATTAAATTATTTCTTTGAAAAAAAATTTCTCCTCGTCACACACGTTGGAAACCGCTGATTTAGAGAGCTTTTTCTGCGATACATACGCAATAAAGACTATCGAGTACACCGTGTGGACCATGCTCTCGTTTTTTTCTATTACCAATATTTTCCTTGTGCGTTTATTCAAATTCCGATCGTTCCTTTACGTAAAGGCTATTATTCCTTGTAACATAGAAGTATATTTTCAAAAAAAAAACCTCTTGTGACACGATCATCTATTGTTTTTCAATTGACTACTCCATATTATTTTACTTGAATAATATTGTTAATTTTTTTAGAATTGTTGGTGTAGATCACAATGTTTACATATTTAACTTAATTCGTGATAGTTTGAAGAATACGATAATTATTGAATTTATTTTCGTCATTATATTATTACTTATGTTTGTTGTACGTTATATACCACTTATAATGTTTCATTTTTCACGTACTGTTTGAAAGGATATTGCGATACTATTTGCAGTTAGAATCAAAGTGATATTTTTGAGAACTTACACAATATTATTTTAAATTAATGTATAAGGGAATAGATGATTGAAACTATTGCAGCACTTTTCTAATAAATAGAGTGTGCACATTGCTATTCACTGTAGTTTACATTTATTTTTATTTCTAATAACGCGCAAAATTTAAAAATATTTATTTGATATTTTTTTATTGAGACAATTTAATGCACTCAGATTCTAAAACCTAAAGCATATGTTTGTAAATATTCAGAAAAAATACGTCTTAGCTATATTTATATATTTTAAAACCATAGAAATGTTGTATGATTTATAAGCATCGAAAGTTATAGTTGTTAATAATCACAAACTACTATGTGTTTAGTAGTTGTTTAAAATTATTCAATATGTTATAAAACGTAAATGGTTTTAATCATAAATATAAAACGAATATTTCCATGTATAGTTCATCAATATTGGTTTTAATTTTTAGTAGTTGAAAAAATTTACTATAAAGATAAAATCTTTTAGATATTATTTAAAATTATAAATTATAAATTTAGTATTATGAAAATATTCTATAATTTTTAAAGTTAGACAATAAATATTATTTTTTTTAAATTATAAATTTAATATTATGAAAATATTCTATAATTTTTAAAATTAGACTATAAATACTATTTTTTCTCCATACTAAGTAACAAATGATCATGTTGATTAATGAAAAAATTCTAAATAAATATATTTATCCATAATAACCTAGCATTTTTTCTAGGAACAATTTTAAATTTGCAAACTAGAGGTCCTTTTTATTTTTATTTTATATATTGGGCATTGTTTTAATATTTATTTTGACAATTAAACAATAGTTACTAGAATAGACAAGTTTTAAAGTGTTATGAAAAGCAATTTATAAGTACTAAGAATTTTTTAATCAATCAAATTACTTTTTGGTCAAACCGAATTCTAGTCGTATGAAAAATATCATATTAATACAAATTCTATTAATAATTGTTTACATAGTTAAGGTGTGTAATTTATTGTTAAATAATAATTTATACACCGGTATTTAATATTTGAAGTATTTTGATGTGAGTATTTTAGATTCTGAACGGAGTGATGGAATCTATTGGTTTTACAATGATGTGTGTTTTTTTTGTGTACAGCAGAGCGAGGCCCATCCGGTTCTTTTTTTTATTGAACTTGTTCTGGTTTAAATTATATAAAGGAAATTTAAGACATACTCTTATTTTATATTAATATTATACAATCAAGATATGTGAAAATTCCGTTACTGGTAAAGCAATGTAATTTCAACAGATGTGATTTCAGCATTTAATTCACATAATTCAATTAAAACTAACTCGTATCATTTGTTGAGCGAAACGATATTTTTCAAAAAATTATTTCTTATTTTTTCAAAGTAGCATTATATAAAATATGCACAGTAATAATATAAAATAATTGACGAGTGCAAATTTTCATTCAATAGAAAAATTAAACCAATATCAAAATAAAGGAATTGCACTGTAGCACTAAAAAAAGTATTATAGTATTTAAAAGGATAATAATCTGATATTTATATAAAACTTCTAAAACGCAATGGAAATAAAATACATTAAGTTAATAAATTCGACTACAATGTAAGTATGAATATTAAGTGAAAAAAATACAGATTATACATTTAATCCGATTTAACAAGTTTTGAATTGTACTGAAAGCTTTTGCTATAGCATATTACAATACTGACAGATATTTATGTAGTTACAGAATTATAAACAACGAGAACACTTTTCAATTTTGGTGTTTTTAATTTCTTCATTAAAATCGAAGAAAAAAAAAATGTAGAATATATATCTTTACGATAGGTGAACAATTAAACATTATTTTATTTACCATTTTTAAAATATTAAAATATCATTAATATTAAAACAGTTTTGATATATAATTACAAATTTTTAATATATTTTATGGACGATTTTCTGAAAACTTTTAGAGTTACAAAGCATGGAATACTACAATATATTGATAGGTATTGCAATTTTTTTTTTCAAAAACCCATTTAACTTATGCTTTGAAAATAAATATCAAAACGAAAAATTATTCCATAGGTATGCAAAGGACACTGTAATATAACAATCTTTATGTTTAGTCTTATAACGTATTGTATATAAATATTTGTATTTCCTTCAATAAAACATTAATGACATGCCAAAAAAAAAAAAAATCATTAATACATATTCACTGATTTATTTCAAATGTGAATGGTATGATAAAAATAACAATATTCGTTCATAAAATATAGTTGCTACGGGAGAACGCAAGTAATAACTATCTATGCAGCAACTGTTCGAGCAAATACGCATAGATTGTTATACTATAGTATACTACATGCATTCGAGGTCATGTTATTAAAATCTCAATAAATTATCTAAGTATATATTTTTTTTTTTACAAACACTCATATAAAAAAAACTAAAAATATTACGTGACCATTTGGTTTAAATTTAGTTGATAAAGTTTTAATTAAATCAATTAAAAAAAAAGAAAAAAGATAAATGTTTTCGAATTATGCTTTTATATTATGATACAAAATATCACGGAATTATGAATATTTATTTAATTCAAAATACTTATAATTACAAAATATAACCTTTAGAAAAAGGGAGAAATTAGCTTTATTTAGTTATTGCAATTTGACGTAATCTAAATGGAGAATAGCAATATACGAGTACATATAGTTTACCACTTTTTAATATAACGAAGATGGTGCAAATTAAGGACTTTTAAACCGTCAGTTTTGTTAATTTTATGGAACCAAACACATCACAAAACTATTAGCAAATTATATTGGTCGGAATAACTCCAGCTTGGAATTGAAAACGGTACAACATATATTATGATAAAAGACAGTTTAAGTGCTTCAAAACTTACCGAAGACTGCATAGTAATATTTGTTACGAGTTTAATATTTCAGGTTATCATTTATTTCATTAATAGATTATTATAAAGGTTTTTTTTTTAAAAAAAAAAAAAAAAAACCCCGTGCTTTTATTAATCAAATTAATTATTTTCATCTGGTTAAATATCAAGTTTTAGTGTAATTGATACTGTTTTTGAAGAACTATATTATCTTTCACATTAAATTTATCAACAGAGTATTTTTATTTGTTTTTTGAGAATGTTCAAAATTGAATGATGAACTAATGTACTAAGTTTACATAAGAACTTTATCAGTTTTCACATCCGGGCTACTCAAACTCTGGTTAGGCGCCGATTGTCTTTATTCAACTTTCTTCGCCAAGCATATTATTAAACGATGTTATCAGTCCTCTTGTTCACCCGTTATCAAGTTTAAAATTCCATTTTCCTTAACCTTAATCGAGAAAATACAAAATTGTTTACTTGTTTCTCACCCTCTAACTTCGTATCGAATTCTCATCTAGACCGTTTTACGAATCACTTGATTTTATTTTTGATTCTGTCCGATGTTTTCAAAACAAACAGTTTTTTGGAACATAAAATAAGAATATATTATTATCAAGGCTGAAAATTAACGAGTTGAAAATTTAAAGTTAAATTACTTTTGACTAAGCTACATAACGAGTTTCTTTTTTTTTTTAAATAACTTCAAACGGAACGGGATGATTTATTTTATAGTTACGTTAAGTTTTTTTTTTTTGTACAAACTTCGTATACTAATAATTACATTTTGTTTAAAAAAATAAAATGTATACATAAATATATTAATTATATTATAAGTATAGAATATTATGTTATATATTATTATGTAAGACCTATTTTGTAGGTATTTTAAATATTATAGACTGTCAAACTGTTCTGCACCATGTCTAGATTTCAAAATAACATGTATAAATACAAATACCTAATGCCCATTACAAATTACAAAATAATAAAATATATAAAACGATTTATGAAAAATAAATAATGATCTATAGTTATGTTATAATTTAAAAATTATTGTTTAAAGACTAATATTATAATATTATGTTATTTATTAAGCTTTACAAGTGCTATAATTATTAGTTTTAAATGAAGAAAAAGTGACTTACTACTTATTTTTTCTAATAAATTTGTAACTTTTACTTGTTTAATAAAATACAAAAGTCACTTTTAACTATAAAATTAACTTACATTTTTCCTAATAAACTTAACTTATTAAATTAAAAAAAATACCCAGCCTTAATTATTGTAAAAGTAACTTACAAAAAGAAAGAGATAATAATTAGTTAATAATTATTACGGCGCTATTGAAAAAAATACAATTCATACTCTTGAAATCGTTCTTCGGTAGTCTTTAAGTTACTTTAAAATATATACAAAAGTTCAAATAATGTTTATAAAAACTCAAAAATAATCCTTATACATTGATTGTTTAAATGTCTAAAAAAAATCCTATATTCTAATAATAATAATAATAATCTTTAACACGAAAATTATGTTTCAGTTTACAAATATACAAAGTATACGTACAGTCATAGTTATATGTAAATATAATATAAATATATAGGAATAACAAATGATAGTCGAATTCAGGAAATAATAGCGCGTAACTGATATTGGTCGTATTTCTTATTTATTATATGAGAATTTCGTTGCCTCTGTGCTCGTGTATTTAGGAATTGTATATTTTATGTAAACCTCTTTTCATTAATAATTTTCAGCGTTGTTTACTAATTGCATGTTAATCATTTTCAATAACATCGTGTTAGTATAGTTATTGTTTTTTGAAAACGCGGCTGAAAAAATAAAATGCAACTCTAAATATTAGAAATGTGCTTACAAGTAGACAATTTTCTTCTCTTTGATAGATTATGGAAATAATAAATATAATATTGGCAAGTAGAATTTTGTCTTAAAATTAGATTCTTGTGTATAATATAAAATGCATATGATCTAAAAAATCTGTTAAGAAAAAAATCTTAAGTGTAATCTTCAAGATTTTTATATTAAACAAATGGAAATATTAAAAAAAAAAAATTTAATTAATCCGTTTTTCTATTGAATGATAAGAATGTAGTAAATAATGCATTTTGTTCTTACTATACAATTTTCTTTTCATTTATTTTATCGTGCTGATTACTAATTATTAAATATAATTTATTACATTTCTAATAATTTTTTTTAAACCTAAGTAGTTTATATTCAGATCTAAATAACTATCGAAGGTTATATTTAAAAACAATTAATTAAGTGAAATAATTAATAAAATAAAATTGTAATTGTTAATTATCAAAAATATATAGTCAAGATAGACCAGTTTGAGCTTACTGAGTTACATAGTTCTATACGTATATTAAAATTATTATAAGTGTGAACAAATCTCTAATGTTATTCAATTATATAATAATCAATGCAATTTATACTCAAATTCACATTACGATAATGAATTAAACAATATTAAAAGAAATATTATATTATATCATTCAAATTTGAATATTTATAAAGTATGTTGTAGTAGAAATAACCAGGGATATATTGTTATTTATAAAATAATTAGACAAAATAGTCGTAACGGATCGCAAAATAATAATTAAATTTCTTTTATAATAATAACAATGAAGTATTATATTTATTTACGATATATATTTATGGTAATCGTAATAACAGACGCCTCAATGGACACACCAAGTATACTATACAAAGATTATACATTTCATATAGATGATGCTGATAATAATAATAATAATAATAAAAACACCATTGTACCTACTATTATTTCTTTTTGTTGCATATAATTTTGGTAAGAATAGGAAGACAAAAAAATATGCTATTGTTATTATTATTTTTTTTCTTTCAAGTCAAAACTTTAAATTCAAAAATGACTAGATATCAAATATTAAATAAGATGTCTTTTACTTTATTTGGTTGTAAAGGGAAAGGATCTATATTATTTTGTGATTTTATTTCAATAGGGTTGTATTCTTTTGTTGCGTTATGAAACCGAAATTACTTTCGATTTTCAAATGATGTCTCCTGCCAGTGGCGTAACTAAACATATATTTCAGGGATTTAAATTTTCAATCCTACCCTAAATAAGTATCAAATTTTTAATTTTACTAAGTCGATTAAACTTAAGCTAAAATATGAAATGTGTTATTATTCAATTTGTCAAAACTGAAAAAATTATTTAATGATGACATGATATAAAATTATATCAAAATGGTAGTATAATATGTTTAACAAAATAAAAGATATAATTCAGTAGGGGGTTATAACTCGTTAACCCCCCTAATTATGCCACTAACTCCTACTACCTTAAACACTGTATCTATATTATGCTCATGAAATTATTCAGTTTTTCACTAAAAAGATTTATTTTAATAAAATATAATGTTATATGTTCGTAGTAAATAGAAAATTATCAGATCCGGCAGGTAATTCAAAGATTAAGTATAGGTACAAAATAAGTACTGAATTAGTATCGTGTACATCATCATGCAACATCCATAGTTGAATAGTTAATCTTTATTATATAAATTATGATACCTATCTATCTTAAAGTAAACTTAATAAATCGAATTCTACAATATTTAATACTGAAGTTGAATGAAAGAAAAAAATCATGATATAGAAAATATTGTCGCTAGCGCACTGTAAATAGAACCATTTAAAATTCATGGACAATGATTTCTGCTAATGCATGTTGTACCCTTGTATTCTTCAAATGGATGAAAAGTAAAAGCAAAGCCGTGCAATTCACTATGTTACAGCCATTACAACACTATGCGAAAAAGTCGAAAAACAGTTCAATAATGTCGTTGGAAAAGTAGTGCATAAGATTTCTTCATATTAACAATAAAATAATAATTAAATTGTACCGTTTAATTATCGTTTGAAAAACAATAACATTGAATATTTAAAAACTGCGAAACATAAACTACCTAATAAAGTCCATATTCATTGCAAAAAATAAAAAAAAATTTGAAATGTTAGATGAGTCCAATGTTTATCGATAATAGATAAAAGCAAAAACCGCAGTCTCGTTATAAATCCGAAAATTCGCTAAGAAGTAAATAACCCACAACTAGATAATATTATAAATGAAAAGAAGAAAAGAATTTATGAACTATGTATCCTTTGGCTTCAAGAACAATATGACATCTCAAATTGGGAAATGTTTGGACAATAGTTTAGAAATCGAGGTATAGTCTAAGGATTTTTGAAGTCAATATTCCAACCACACAACCTCATTATAGAGAACCTTATTAATATTTGTCTTGAAAGATTCATTATATATGATAAATCACCATCTATATTCTTAGTAAAATAAGTTAATTTTCTCTATTATATTTTATAGACATTTTATTCATATAAATTACTATAAAATTTAAGATCACCACAAATCATTATTATTATATACTACAATATATTGTTAACAAATACTATACATTTCACTTCATCCTATGTATGTATATATTAAGTATGTTGTGTATATTGGCAACTCATGCAATGAAGAGTCCCCTTTTTATATTTATTTATTTAATAAAAGTTGTTTCCTTCTAGCTATAATAAATAATTCACGTTGCAAGACTTATGTTACATTTGACGAATACGAATGTCACGTTGTGTTTGATGAAATCGATTTTATTTCTACTATTTACCCGTTTGATACGCAACTTTACGGTAACAAGTCTTTCTGATTCTTTTCGGAGTATACATGTTTTATTAAATACAAATATAAAAGTGAAAACGTTTAAGATTTCATAAGTACTTCATTTTTCTGACCGAAAAACTAATATTTTACAAAAGATGTAACGTTCAAGAAAAAAATAAAAAATAATAATAATAACATCTTACCTATACGCACTTCACGTTCCGATTAAATGCAAGCATGTACTGATATTGCATATCCGTTCCGCCGTGTTATACTACAGTATGTGTTCAGCTACTGTAGTGTTTCCGTTCAAAGAGCGTAAGATTCATCGCTGTTCCTGTATAAATTCACGTCGTATTCGAGTACGGAATATTAAGAGGCTCGAGATTTTTCTTAAAAAAAGAAAAAAAATACGTTGCAGTTAACGAACTGTATTCAATAAACATTGGATTGCGATCAAGTATCATATTTATAGAACGTTTTGAAATTACTTTACTTCTGTCAATCTCAAAATATATAACACACTTTTAAAAAATTGTTCGATCAACTATATTAAAAGCAAAAAGCATAAAATTTGAATATAGGGTACATGCTTGTTGTTTTATCAGATTAACATATAATATAGATGTTCCGGTAAAAGTACGTATACCAGAAAAACCTAGGAAACACAAAATAGTTAGGTCAAACCCCAAATTGCTTGCAGTTCAGACTTTTCTAAATGAGATTTAATAAATCTTAAAAAAAATAGCAGCATTGATAAAAGTTCAAAATTGTTCACAAATTATGTGATATATTTTCCCTTGCTTTATACCCGCACATAAAAATAATAATAATTATTATTTAAGTACATTAGGATTTCTACCTCCATGGTCTATTACAATAAGGGCTTCATAAATAATTTATAACAAATCATTATTATGAATATAGTAACACATTTCTTCGGAGACACCATTCATCGGAACAATCAGTTTGTTCTTCTCCACCAATATTAATAATATCAAACCATTTAAATCGATGATAGTAAACTGATTTTTTGACATATTTTGATTATTTGACTATATTAAATTATTCATGATATTTTCCACTAGCTATGAATTATTTTAGGTTTACTTTTAACTAGTTTACTGATTGCATGAGCAAGTATACGTATCAAACTTTTTCCATGATCATGATTTATAATACAGTCAAAATTAAATCTCCAAAGCCAATCAAAAGAAATTATTATTCGTAATAATAATATATAATATAAATGCTTTGACCTATCAAATTTACTAGTAGGTAGTAGCTAATATTCTTAATGGCTACTTATTTATATTATCTATTTATTTACTAGCATTTTTTATTTTTGTATACGAGAATAAAATCTGGGAAAAAGTATCAAATAATTGGTGAAACATTTTGGATTTTTATCAACGCTGATTGTTTATACCTACTAAGATTTGTCAAATGTCTAACCTACAATAATCATTGAGTATTTGACCAAACTATTGTATGCATCCTAGGTTTTCCGGTATAATTAATATAACCGTAACATATAAAGATATACATGAGTATATTATTCCATTTCGGTAATGTTGTCTACAATATTGTTGAATGTTTTTCTGATTAATTCTTAACCGCCAACTATAAACATTTGGATGCTATATCGACAATGAGTAATTTGAATATAAATATACAAATGTTTATAAATTAATTTATATTCATTAATTTATATATTTTTTTATTTATATTGTTAATTTGTTATTAATTCAAATATTTTAGACCTTTATTATTTTTTAAATAAATGGTATTCCTAAAAATGATAATAAAAATAATACACAGTTCATATTGATACCATAAATTAATATTTATGAGAAAACGGTATATGTTCATTTAAATTTTTTTTACCACGTATTTCATATGAAGGGCTATGGGGAAAAACGAAAATAGTCAAAAAAAAAAAAAAAAATTCTTATAATTATATCATCTTGTCGTTCATTTTAAAAAGTAAATACATTTTTTTTTTCATTCATTTTATCAAAAATTATTTGTATTTTCACAATACATTATTGAATTATTTTGAACTTTATCCCTTAGTTTTTTTAGTTCTGACACTTTAAACTAAAACTGCAACATTAAACAGTTTAGGATTATTGACTATAATCGTTTTTCGCTGTAACGCCTCAAATGTTAAAACTATTGAGTTTAAAGATTATTTTTATATAAAGTACATTTGGAAAAAAATATATTCATACTCAACAGATATTTATGACAACACTTATATTTTTCATTGGTATTATTTTTAAGTCGACAAAATAAAAATTATTATTATATAATCACAGTTGACAATGCCGAACATAGTATAAATATAAGAATCCTAAGCATGATTCGCATTATGTTTAATACATATCAATAAATAAATCATTTATAATATTTTAATGAATTTCTTATCTTCTAATAAAATCGTTCAGCAATCCTTAATATTTTTGTAATATACGTACGTTTTCTAGGAACTTATTGTGTGTAAGTATACCATTCGATGATCACACATGGAAATGTACATTATTTGAGTTATCTCAATATTTCTAAATGTTAGTCTATATAAATAAAAAAAGTTGGGTTAATTACACCACTTATAATTCAAAAATTGTTGAAATGATTTGATGATCTCTGATTTACTGGATTCGTCTCCGCCCAGAATAGCAAAATAACCATAAAAGTATATGAAAAAGATGTACGTAAAAAAAAAAAATATTAATCTATAAAGTCATTATTTGAAAAGTTTAATAGTTGTATTAAAGTTATATAAAAATAACTGAATAATATTATTTTCCGCGTTCCTATCGCAACGACTTTGTTTTAATTACAAAGATAGAAGATTATTAATAAAAATTCCGTGATCCAGAAGTTCTAATTTTTTATCAACCCGCTATTCAAATATTAGATTTTATTAAATCTTTATCTTCTTTATGTATAATTATCCTAATGAACTATTGAACTTAATACATTATTGTATTTATTTTATAACGATAGTTAAAATTATAAATTAAGTTTAGCTAATAGGTATCGCTACATTCATAGACTGTTAGGTGTTATGAAGTTCGACGGGTAAGCTAGTAAATAGTTAAATAAAAAATATATACTAATCATTTTACTATTACATATATAATATTCATCTAATGTTAAATATTCATATACAAACCGTATGGTAAAATGTACTCGAAAAAGTTACGAAAATCTTAAATTAATTGTAGCCTTTATTTTCAAACTATATTAATTTAATTTTTTGATGAATATTTGAAATCAAACGGAGAACCATAATACACTTCGGTACTACTTATTTCGAAGTGATTTTAGGGAAACATTACACTATTTATTTTGTTTCTAAGGAATTTCCATTTAAGGTTTTGAAATAATCCAGATGACAAAGTAGCATTATTTCAAAGAGCACTTTAGATGTTTTTTTCAAATTCTCTCTTGTTTTTTTTATATAGTAAAATATTTTAACTACTTTAAACTTTATCATTGAAAAAAAAATACTAAATCATGAAATGTTTTAATGTATTTAAATTTAAAGTATTGTAAATTTTTTATTTATTTTTAAATCTTGTCATCTATATATATTCTACATATATTATATAATAATATTAACTCCCAATGGTTTTTATTGTCAAGGGATTTATTTAATAAAAAAAAAAAAAACCCTATTGTTTTTTTTTTTGAGATATGTATCTATTTGAATTTAATTAAAATCGATTGTCGATTGTATTGTAATAATTTAATTTTGAAAACTAAATCATAATTGAAATCCAAACATCTAGATAGTCCGTTCAGAGGGGAGGGGGGCAACGAAACAATTTTGCCCCAGGCTTTATTGCTGGAATATTTATAGGAGACCCCCATAAAATCTTTATGTAGAATAATTAATAATAATGAACTATCACCGATCATCGATAGTGAAACAAAAAGTATCTTCATTGTGTCATTCATATATTAAAAGTATATGGATTTAAATTTGCTTGTTTGGTTAAGGCTCGGAAAAATACATGTACAAGAATTTTGTTTATCTCGGTGGATATTTTTTTTATCATATCTTATTATTATGGTTGAAAGGCCCCAAAATGTATTTCCCCCCTGGCCTCAAAAAACTTGGAGCAGCCCTGCTCAACTTAAAAATGTGATAATATTTGTGTATTTTAATTAATTTGTGTAAAATTTTCATCCAAAACTTAAATCAAATTGATGAACTAGTCAAAACCCCTTTTATTTTTAATAAACCAACACAAAAACCTATGCTTATAAAGATTTTTTCGTAGGACTTTTAAATATAATAAGACATTGATATCATTAAGTGCCATACGAACTTGGTTCCCAAAATAATGCATGCATGTACATTATGATACATACATATAAATGTAAAAATAATTATATTTTCAACAATTTAGTTCAATGACGATATTATTATGGAATTTGAACCAAAAAAATTAACTGTAACTTATAGTGATATTTTAATGATACCTCTAGATATCGTTTTCATATTTTCCAAAAGTTAGTAAATTTTATTTTATAGGTTAATTAAGGTTTTTTTTACGAAAATTAAAAATGTTTAAAATTAAATTACATTATGCCATGGAGTTAAAATTGAGAACTTAAAATCACAATTCTGTGTTTTTGTAACGAAAAATATATTGATTGAATATTCGTCATTTAAAACATTAACAACTAACAATTATAGCATATTTTATTTAAATTTTAAATAAATAAATATATGTAAAACAAATATTAAAATATCAATTGAAAAAAAAACAAATAAAACAATAGTCATTATTTTCATTGTTTTAGCAATGTTCATAGCGTAGATATTTAATTTGAAAAATACGTTAAAAATTAAGATTTTTATACTTTTTAAATTTTGTAGGTAAGTAAGTTTCGATAACGAATAACTTCCAATTATAATTTATTAAATATTATGGTAAAATATATTTGGTTTTCAAATCAAATTGTTACATATAACCTACAAATCATTTTTTCAACAAAAAAAGTTGTATTTCTAATTTTTGCGAGCTAACAATATTTTATACGTTACTTTACAATAAATATATAAACTATCGAACAATAATGTTCAAATATAGATTATCATTTGTTAAGTCAATTGGGAAACCGAAGCGTTAATTTAGAATCACTATAATTCACCGTTCAATAATATGTAGAGAAAATATAAAATCGACAGCAGCTTTTGCGATGATACCACTAATCAGATACCTAGCTTACTCTATAAAACCTATAAAGCAAGTACTTATTATAATATAAAAAATAAAAGTGCATATCAATAAGATGCATAGATATTTAATTTTTAGAACATATTCTGAGTATTGCCTTGCTTATGAATAAAGAAATGTGACAATAGAATGTAATAAATAGTCGTTAAGTATGACTGTTCGAAAATTGAATTTGTAATGTATTCAGAAACAAATGAAACAAAAACACGAATGATTTGAACAAATGGAAATCCTACCCATTTGTATGAAAAATACGAGCGTTTTTCTTACCTTTCAGTACACGTTTGCTGGCTCTTGAGTAGTTATCCATGTCATTGAACATACTTAAGTGAATCGATCCAATTTTTTATCGAACCACTTATTCTTTTAGATACTATATATATATATATATATATATATATATATATATATATATATATATATATATATAAATATATTGTATTCTCTTTTACTTGTCACCGTGATTCACTGATGACTTTTTAGTTTCCAACTGTGAGCGTGTAATAAGAACGTCGCAGTTATCTTATTACTCGCTGATACTCTTTATAGTGAAATCTTATTATGTTAATTTAAATATTACTTCATATATCATCAAAATGATACTAATGACTCTAGATCGAATTTAATTTCCCCACAGAAGACCAAGGAAATTATAATTACATGAATACATCGAGGTGGCAATTACTAATAAGTTATAATAAATTGTTTTATACCCTATTGTGTAATGCTGTGTACTCAAGTTTATCTAATCATAAATCCAGTTATGAATAATTACAATCAATAATCTAGAGTATTCAATTAATTATTAATATATCAAAATATTTTACGCTCTTTGGGGATTCAAAACTAAGATTGTACAATTTCTTATTGAAAAATTAAAACTTGATATCAACTAAACATCTAATGAAAGAAAACGTAATATTTTGAAAACTTTATAAAAGAAAACGATGTTTAAATTAAAATACTGAACACACTGCACTTATATCTTCAAAAATAATTACTATTCTATAGTTTCTATAGTGAACCGCTCTATCATAAGAATATTTGTTATGGAATTTCAAAGTATTTTCATATTTAATCTAAAACTCACGTATATATATATATATATATATTACAAACGTTTAGATTAAAATCCGTCTCATAACATTCAAAGACATTTTTAAAACTTTGTTTTCAAACTCTTGAAAAAAAGTTGAAGAATATATTAATTTAGTTTTTTTTCAATATTTTATGAATATAAATAAGTTTTATAACAATAAACATGAAAAAAAAAATGTTAAATAAATGTTTATTTTTTGATACGTATTATGACATTAAATAACGATTTGCGAAATTAATACGCGATGTGCGAGATTTTTAGATCAGATAAAATTTTAAATATTCTAATTATCATAAGATATAAAAAGATCTGAAATTTTAACTGCTTAGACTTTTAGTAACAAAAAGTAGCAGAGTTTCGTAATTTTAATCGTTTCAATCACTCAATCACTATTTTTTTTTTTTTTTTAATATTACCTTATTTTTTTCTTTAATCAAAAATATATCATTCTGTATACAATTTCAAAGACTCTTGGTCAAACGAAATTTATTTTATCGACAATTTCGAAAAATAGATAATTTTGGGAAATTCGCAAAGCAACTCTTTTCATTGTAATAATAAGATCAAATTTTATATAAAAAATCTCCTATTGGTGTGGCGATTAGAGCATTCCTCCTATTCAAAATTGTATACACAGTATAAAATAAAAAAAAAAAAAAATGTATTTTAAACAATTATATTTGAAAAAAAAAATAATATCGCAATACAAATATAGGAATATAATTAATTTTAATTTTTGATTATATTATATTTAATTTATAATGATGTGCATCGATATTAGAATAATTTCGATTATATAACGAATAATTTTCTCATATTCATACGATAAAAAAAAATTTCATTCAATTCAACGTAATTTTAGAGCCATATAATGATGATTCATGTGCTGTCAAACGTTGGGTTACAATAGTGTTAAAATAAAAAAGAATTTCTATGTATAATAAAACAAATATGTTCCGGATCAGTTTTACCTTTCAGAAGAGTATCGCCGCCTTAGATTTTAACTCGGTAGTTAAAAATTGTTTCATATTCAAATAAACTGTGCAATACAACACATATATTATAAGATTTAGATATAACAATTTAGTACATTTGAGATGGCGTTTTAGATGAATTTGTAAAAGGCCGAGTGGCCTTTAACATAAAAAACAATCACTTTTAGTCGAATGCTTTCTCCTGTTATATATATTATATATTTATATAAGTTGTTACATATCGTCCTTTAACTGATCGTTTTTCCCTCATAGTTATTTTCAACGAAGAACCCTGATAAGTTATTGTGCGTGGCGTTAAAAGGCTTTAACAATATTAAGCATAATTAGCATAATTTATAAAAAATATAAAACATAATACTTACGGTGTATTAAAAATTTTCTCAGGCACTATTAAAGAAATACTGACTGTTCAAAATATTCAATTGTTTAATCCAATTATGTAACATAAATGAAGCTACTGAAGAATGTTGTACTATTCAATGTGTTCAATGTGCGTGCTGTTCTCGACTGTCTCACGTGTTGCATATAATAAACCTCAAATTCGTGTTTTCATGAAATTCTTTTATATTCAATTTTGACGATAATACCTATTCTAATAGCAAAACAAGATAAAATGTTTGCATTATCAGGTATATACTTATGACTATATACATACATATATATGTTTAAGTGTGTTTGTTAGTATGGTTCTCAATAATATACTTGTACTTGTTTCTAGATGGTTGACGTTAGTGGAAAAAATATTTTTTGACAGTCGAATTCTATGAAAAAATATAAAGAACTTATTTTATAAGTTAAATCTTAACTCCCTAAGGCAATGGTACTCAGGATTGTAAATAAAAAGCTTTTTTTTTGTTATTATTATTATTATTAATATTATTATTATAATATAATAATAATATTAATAATAATACTAATAATAATAATATATATTATATATTATTATTATTATTGTTGCTGTTATATTTTTACCGAAAATAAAGCCAATAAAAATATTATAAAAGTATCATTATATCATTATAACTCCATATTTTTTAATCTTAAATTAAGTGGCAAAATACATTTTCAATAAAGTTAGGTACTAGACCCTATTACACCTTGTTTCCATCGGTAAACTCTATACTAAATCAGTAGAACCCAATGGTATAGATAACATTTTCTTCCGAAGAAGATGGTTTAAAATATTCGTTCATAATAAATTTATAATTTTATTAAGAAAATCGAAAACCCAATTATCGTATGAAAATATAAAAATGTTAATGTGTTATTATTATTTGAATCACTGTATTTTTTGAAATAAGAATTGACCTAATACGTCTATTCATATTACATACCATTAGTGCATATTCTTTTCATAATAATTGATATTCAAAACATAAATTTTCAATGAATATTGAATCGGGTCAACCACCAATGTTTCGATTTTTGTAGCCAAAATGTAAATAATCCTGGTAGTTTTTTCAATTGTGTTCATCAATAGCGCTTTATAATTTAATGATTAAGAAAAAATCGAAATTTAATCAATAAAATAGATCATACATTTAGACTATTATTTATAATGCAATCTGAAATGTTAAGTGAAACCAAAATTTATCAATAAACAGACAAAAATTGGAAATTTTTTTTTGCTTTTGTAGTGATTAACCCATACATCCCGCTACAACCATATCTACGTTAGTGATACACTGATACCCTTTTGGCTGTAATCGAATTTTATTGTATAACAATGATGGGTCGTGGGTTTCCACCCTTCAAACTTTAAATGACACCAAAACCGTTGTTTTGAGCGTGACGCAGAGTGCAGAAATAGTAATTTAACAATATATGTGCGTGAAATAATTGACGAACCATATAATCAAATTCAGTCAGTAATTTAAGTAATTTGAAATCAGTCAATTAGACTGTCAATATACTAAATTAATTACTATCGGACTCACGTATAACGAATCTTACGAATCAACTGAACTATTTCCATTTGTTGAATGAATAGAAAGAACTGAACGAAAAATACACGACAGTTGCTCGATCTTTATAAACGTTTATGTTTTATCCGCTTATTGGTTTTAAAGAAAAAAAAATTATTATCGGTAATAAACATCCGTCGAGAGCTTTTTTAATACATGTTATAAACCAACACAAAGCTTTGCTGATCGATTAATTATTAAGTTTGATTTTTTTTTTTTTTATAACTATTATTATTATTTACTTTATAGTATCGCTGTTTAAGTTCTTTTGACAATAAAAGTATTATTATTTAATACTCACTCGGCCTACGTAGTATTAAGTGTAATTCTTTAGAAAATATATTATTTCAGTGATAGTGTTTGTATAACCACGATTTTTAAAATATACTAAAAATGGCCTTCAAAATACTCGATCGTATGTCATCGATTATAGAATCATGTATTATCGGAACTTCGTTGTTAATTATGCATTAAAAAAGGCAATAACTTCTGTTATTATATGATATAATATTTATTCATTCTATAACCAAAGATCAGAGTTTCAAATCATCTCTACTTGATATATTTTTTATTTCTTTTCCTTTTGCCTTCCCGACTTGACGGATATAATTATTATTTTTTTATTTATTTATTTATTTTTTTTTTATTAAACGAAACAGCATTAAATAAATATTTCCCTATTATAGCGTATCTGCAGGCCTTGTACAATATTAAGTTATTTAAATAAATTTAAAATCGAATTATTTTAATAAATAATTTTATGCGTCGAATTTTTGCTTCGCTTAACATAACATACATTATTATATACGAGTATATATTAATTATACCAATTCATTATTATTATTACTATTTTACCGTTATAGAAAATCATTTACCTTTTTATATTTATATTACATACCATTTTATATTAATATTGGAAAATCGTTTACATTCAAATAATAATAATATCAGAAAAAAAAAGGGCACCGTAAAGTTAAATTAATTGGTAAATAAATTGCGATTCATTTATGAGTTTATAAACATGTATGATTCAGTCACTGCCTCATCCACCCCCCCCCCTCCAATACGTAATGTGGTTCGCTCAATGGTCCCGAAAGTAATCCTTATTACATTTTTAACTAGAACTTGCAAGGATTAATGAGTGTTTAAAACACAAATATTTCTTAACCTTTAGATAGTGAGTTTGATATAGAAAATACTAAACATGCTATTAAAAGGGAACAACTTAGTGTATTTTATTTAAATTAATATTTATATACATTATCGTACAAAAAATCATCAATAATTAGCTTTCAGATTTATTAATGACATTTTATAATTTTTCTTTTTTATTATTATTAGTATATTCAAATGTGTCAGCATATCATAATATTATGATGTTACAGGTTTAAAAATGGATATACATTTTACAATGCACGATGTTATGTTAATAATGCTAAATCGTAAATGGTTTGACATAAGTATATTTTGATAATATAATGAGAAAATAATATAAGATATTATATAAGAATAAATAATAATTGTTATACATTACGCCATCATAATATAACATTATAATGCGTGCATTTTTATGGGTATTAATTGGCTGATATTAATAATTATAATAGAATAATGCAGTAAATACTTTTAATACCACGGGATGAATGAGCGATAAGGGGAACAGTTAATTAGTATAAACTTGATATAAGACTAGAAAGAGTGTCGGTGATTTTGTGTTCCATGTGTGAGTTTTGAGTTACTACAGTTGCCCTATAAACTGGACGTCCTTTGAAGTTAGGAGTATGACACTTGGTATAGAGGGCAAATTTGACAAGACTGATGTGGTGTTTGTAGTACTTGTTAGTGGAGTGGTTTTTACCACATATAACGCATCTAGGTTCGTTATAATGCAATTATTGCGTGTGTATCCATAGGATTAGCAGTTGTGACATTGTGGAGGGTAATAACTTTTTATTTTCTAGATTTTTCAATCAATACTTTAGTATTGAGTAACGATGCGATGTTGAGGATTTCCTTGTTATTAAAATTGTGTTAAAATATCTACAATGAATAAAGTAAGAGAATATTTATTTTTGTTCTTGGCATTGTATATTTGTTTAACTGAGTATCCGTTTATTACCTGTGAATAAGTCGATCGATATACTTCAGTATATATTACAGATTATCATTACAGTCATCGATAAGTGAAAATAGCCCAAAATATTGAAACAATTACTTTTGATTTTTGTTTCATTTACCTCATTTTCCTCAAAATAACTAACTGTTTTTAATTTTATGTATCATAAATTTGGAGAATTTTAATTTTGATGAAAAATTTAATTTCTGTAGTATCATCGTCACTATATAATTCGTTATCTTCATCGAGAGAAACCCATTCTTCCTCCTCTCCGTCGGTGGGGAAACATTGTCTTAAGCGTTATTTTGCAAGTTTCACTTTTACTCAGAACTGTGCTTTAAGCTCGTGGAATAACAAATGAGACAAAACGATACGATTAAATAGTATATGAACAGCAAAACAAGCAATATGGCCATGGAACCGTTCAACTGTTTAAAAGCAAAATTAAAAAGATAATGAAACCATATAATATACGATTTATTCGCATCGAGTCGCAGCACTCATTTTAGCACCAAAAACAATCTACATCTTTATTTAATTGCCTAATTTATTAAAGGGATGAGAATGAAATATGATCAGCGATTTTAAGGACCCTACATCGTTGTTTAGATAATTCAATTTTTTAATAATCACCTCTCGGATTTGTGCGTAACTTTGCATAAGTATTCGTCTATTTCTTTTCTTATCCTCGATGGCTTCGAACAGTCTTTGATGCACGATAATTTTTAAAAATTGTTTGGAATACGCTAATTTTAATCAATAAATTTAATTAATTTAATTTAAACTAAAATAATAAATAGACCCCCGTTTGGCTGTCTTAATTTCGTCGTTGATCTTTATACTGCAGTAATATTTTATTTTTACTTATATATTTTTAATTAACATTTGTGCACGTCATTACGATATATATATTTCAAATACATCGCCTTTTTTCTGGTTTGTTCGTAATATTGAATAAATTAATATTATGATGAAAATAATTCTAAGTTTTTATTTTTATTTTCATCTATGATACTTGATATACTGTTACGATATTATGCTCTTATACTTGCACTTTTTTAATTTCGTATTCTCTATTTTCTTCTTCTGCTTTAACATTCTTCCAACTATTTGGGGTCAGCCATCCTTATCTTAAACGTCTACTGGTCTCGACTTTCTATATTCCCTACGCACACACCAACAGCCTTCATATTATTATTGTTAATCTTATCTAACCATCTCTTTTTCGGTTTTCTTCTTCCTCTTTTCCCTTCAACATTTATATTCATAACCACTCTTATTGATTTTGTTTCCTGTCACCACATCACACGTCCAAACTATCTCAGTCTATTTTTTCTTATATTGTCCATTATCGACGTTACATTAATACTATCTTGTACATATTCGGTCCTTATTCTATCTTCTCATGTAATTTCACTTAGCCATCTAAGCATTCTCATTTCCGAAACACTCATACTCTTTTTTTATTTTTCTCTCAACCACTCGACGTTCCGAACCATATAGAATAGTTAATCTCACTACACTCCTGTAAAATTTATCTTTTAGCTTCATTTAAATTATCTTATCACATAAAACATCTGACGCTTCTCTCCATTTCATCTTACCGCACTTAATTCTATGTTTTACATCCATGTCAGATCCCTCGTCCTTTTATACAAATGATCCCAAATATTTAAAGTTCTCAACTTCATCTATCACACCAATATTTATTAACATTAATCTCCTCATACCAACAACTTCTTTGTATCTTCCTCCAAATGTATACTCTGTATAAAATTTTACTCTATACTCTATGTTTTATTTCTACTAATTTTCAATTTCTTTTCTTTAAGGCCTAACATTTACTTTTCCAACCTATTATTAACTTCTTCCGACCTACCAAAACTATATCATTAACAAATATCATACACCATTGTATCTCACTCTGTATCCCTTTCGTAATATCACCCATCACCACAAAGAACAAATAAGAACTTTAGAGCTAACCTCTGATGTATATAAACTCCTACGTTAAAATCTTTTGTTACTCCACACAAGCTTTTGACACTAGTCTTCGAACCTCTATAAATATCCTGAATACAATTTATATATACTTTTGGGACATCTTTTTTCATTAATGTCCACTTTAAAACTTATCTTGGCACTCTGTTGTACGTCTTTTAAGGCTCATTTATCTTGTTATATTCCTTTCATATTCGTTATGTTTACCTAATTCTTCAATGATTCATCACCGTATTCTCCTTAAAAAGTAAGGTATTTCAACTAATCTTTTTGAGTCGCAGAACACGTTTTGCGTGCTAACATATTATATAATGGTCACAGGTCAACCAAATAATGTATTTTTATGGTTGCCCTCGAAAACATTCTCAAACTTTATAGTTGATTTAAGGAAAACTAAACCCTTATTTTTTTAGTGATGTATTTCAGTGTTAATTTGTAATAACTATTTCCCATATTCAGAAGTGTTAATTCGCATATGCGACTTATATTGTCTTCTATGACGAATAAACTATATAAGCTTCAATGTAATTGTAAATTAACAGTGTAATATCAGTCTAAACAAAATATTCTTTGAATTAGAATCAACTGCAAAAATTATAATTTACATAGAAGAAAAAAAATATTATCTTTATTTTTATGACAATTTATAAAAATGTACGTAATATTTCTATGATTCACTACGGTTAATTTTTGGTAACAAAATTACGCAGGATATTGAGTTATCTCTGCTACAAACGTTCTTATCTGCATCGGCGTCAACATAATATGCTTGGGGTCGAGTACTAACTTTTTGTCAGCTACTGTTTGAGTCGGCTGATCTCTGTCTCGAGAACCGTTATTCGCTGTCGTCCAAGTTAATTTACTGTTCTCTGATAACCATTGATTACCGCCCAGTATGGTTTCCTTTAATGAAACTATACGGAATTTCGTGAACAAATCCTAAAACAATGGTTATGAATATAAACTTTAATTAAACAAATGCTTACCAAATCTAAAAATTATATTAACATGTTAATTCAACACGTGTTCGATTGAACTAATCAAGTTTAAACTATTTGGATTATATTATTCACGTTGTTTATTACGCTGCTGAAAGTTTTTTAAATGCCAAAACTTTATTTATGCATCTGATTAAAAATTAAAAATAGCATGCATCTTTTTAAATAAAATAATAATCAAATAATTGCTTATGAACGTGAACGTGCAGGAATATCGAAGTATTAGTGTTAATAATATTTATGTTGTATGTAAATATAAGTTTTTGTTTTAAATGCAACGTGGAACGTGATTTTAATAAATTTATGAAAGTACATATTGCATTTATTTACAGTGAAACAGGTATGTAAGTATTTCGTAGAAAATTAAATGTTTATATGAGAATATCCACGTAAGTTTTAAGTGTTTCATTTCTTATATTCAAAAAGTATTAGCTGAACAAAATATGTTGTATACTTTGTCTTTAAACAAATCTAAAAAAAAAAAAACCGGATGGGCCTCGCTCTGCTGTACACTTGGGGGTGAAGTACGACTCTTTATAGGATAGGTCATTATAATGGATTTGTTAAATTTGAATTCAATGATAGGTATCATTGTATACGAAAAACGATTCAGAACGAAGATGACATGTTTGTCTAGTCTGTTTGTCATTGTTATTTATAAATATTGTAATAAATATATTTTATTTTGAAACGATAAATATATTTTTTAGTTAGAATGGGTTGGCAGTTGCATACAGCGACATAGTTTGTCAGTCTAGAATATTATACATTATATTATATTTTACATGTAATTTTATGTCAATATTCGCTGTTCAAACGCTTATAAAAAAAAGTTGTGCCTATGGATTTTAATAATTTTTGAATTAATTTAAGAACTACTTCTGTGGAATCTTCTATTAAATTTTCAAGTATTTTGTACGAGCCAAAATTTTTTTATCACCGATTATAAAAAAAAAGTGTAAAAAAATCGAATATTTTAAATGCCTATAAGTGGCTTAAAAATCAATATAATATTTTGAAAAAAATATGACATAAAGAAAATGCCAATCTTAACAGTTGGTAGAAATTTCAAAAATATGCGACTTATACTTTTTGAATTATAACAAATATTAAAAATCGTTTGAGAATAAATCGCTGTTTTATGCAATTTCGTAAATATTTAAATTTCAAACAGTCATAAATTTTTTTCCTCTTAGTCCGGGATAAATTTTTTTAAAGATTTTTGAAGAGTAGCTTATAGATAACCTAGTGTTAAAATTTTGAACCTTAAGTATGAACAGAAAAAATATTATGAATTTTTATCTACAAAATAACTTGCAAATTTTCGCAATATTTACATATTTCGTATAAATTGGAAATTTGAGCACTTATAAAAAAAAATTGTGACTTACGATTTTAGATTTTTTTTTATCAGTTAAGGAACAACTTATAAGAAACCTTGTATTAAATTTTCAAGATTTTCTGGTTGGCCAAAAAAATTTTATCGTTATTTTTAAAAAAAAAAATTAAAAAATTGAAAATTTCAATTGTCTATAAATAGCTCAATAAAAGTCAAAATACTTTGAAAATTTAACGGTGTATAGAGAACGCTAATCTTAACATTTGGTGAAAATTTCAAGCATTTACATAGAGTTTTTGAGTTATAGCAAAATAAAAAATTTGAGTATGTCGAAAACTGGTTTTGCGTAAAAACTCCCGTTTTTCCCTCAATTTTTTAGGGTTTTTTGCGTCGCATTTAAAAAATATTGAAAATTTTGGCTTTTGACCCACCAAAGTACCAACTAGATTCACTTTCCTTTCAGAAAAGTTGCTACTTAAGCATTTTTACTGCCAAAAAAGTTGTCGTCAGACACAAAAATAAAAAATAAAAAAAAAACACACATCATTGTAAAACCAATAGATTCCATCACTTCGTTCAGAATCTAAAATTAAAATAAATTGTATTTGATGAACGAGTGGAAACAACTGTTCAAAATTATGAAAAACCGTAATAATATAATTAGTATAGGATATAATTCGAAATTTTATTGAGTCTACCCCTTATTTATCCTATATTTTTATATTTTATTTATCATGAAAAAGGGATTATATAAAATTGAAGATACGTTATAATATAAAAATTATATATTTTCTATAAGTGATAAATAAACAATTTAAAAGTTTTGACAGTACAACAGCAATCATAATAAATCACATAAGGAATGATGGGTCCTCGTTGGAAAAATAATCAACCTATAAACTAGGTTATTATTTAAGTAACTCGTAGGACAAAAAAAGAATTGAAAAAAATAGAAATGGTGAAATTTGCGAGGAGTAAGAGACAAAAAATTTAATTTATGTTGTTCAATAACAATAGAGCAGCATTTCATAAGGGTAGAGACACAACATTGAGTCGCAATATATTTTTAATGGGTCGCTGTTCGTAAACTAATGACAAGAAAAATATCTTAATTATCAAAATAAAACTATATGATCAGTTTATACAATTCAGTTATGACACTATTAATTACATGATAAAAGTCCTCATAATAAAATTATTAGTTATAGTTATTATACAATAATTAATTTTTTTTTTTTAAATAACATTCAACACAAAGGTCATTTATGGACCTTAACATAAATGTTGGGAAACACACTAAAACATCTGTACCAGAGTTATTTCGATATGTGCAAAAATATTAAAATCTAATATAATATTATATATTATTTTGGTTTAACGTCCAAATATTTCTATATTCCAATATTTTAATATACCCTAATATCCTAAATCATAATATTGTTTAATATTAATTTGGACTAATGGAATTCTAAAAGGCACATTGTGAAATCGATTAACACGTCAGTTGACTCTGTTCTGATAATGAATCGAATGATATTTTTTATTATAAATCATAACAATTTGATAGTATCATACTGCTATATATATACTTATATCTTTATTGTTGATGCTTACTCTATTTGTCAATTATAATTGCATGTATATAAATTATAACATATTTTTTATATTAGGAATACATTATGAATACATGTATAGTAGTTAAGTTGATAATTTGAAGTTTTACATGAGAAAATATAAATATTAAATTTAAAAGAGAACAACTGTAAATTGTATACTGTTGAATTTACTGAATATTATTTAATAAGATAGCATAAAATGAACAACTGATTTTAAAAACTAACCTGTATGTCTATAACAACGGGCGTGGATAAATCTTTATCTTCATTATACTCAAATATATGTTCGAATCTTAATAGCACCGATCCTTCTTTCCAGGGTTCCATGGTAAGTAGTTGCACATTTTTCGGTAAAGGAGTTTTCAAACCAGAATACTAAAAAATCAAAAAATTAGTTGTTCACAAGCATAAAAAAAAATCCAAAATAAATTATAAACAAATTATTTATGTTATGCAATTTATTAAAATACATTTTTAATTTCAAATCATTTACAAAGAGAATCTTCTTCTTCTACTTCGCCTTCCTCCCAACTATTTGGGGTCGGCCACCCTTGTCCTACACCTCCACTTTACTCGGTCAATCACATCTCCTCTGCACACACCGACAGCCCTCATGTCATTCTCCAAAGTCTCCAACCATCTCTTTTTTGGTCTTCCTCTTCCTCTTTTCCCTTCAACGTCCATCTTCATAACCACTCTTACTGCATTCGTTTCCTCTCGCCTCATCACATGCCCAAACCATCTCAGCCTATTTTCTCTCATCTTGTCCACAATTGGCGCTACACCAACACTACCTCTCACGTATTCATTCCTTATTCTATCTTCTCTTGTCACTCCACTCAACCATCTAAGCATTCTCATTTCCGCGACACTCATACTTTGTTCTATTCTCCTGTTAACCGCCCAACACTCTGAACCATACAGCACAGTTGGTCTCACTACACTTTTATAAAATTTACCTTTCAGCCTAATTGGAATTCTCTTATCGCATAACACGCCCGATGCTTCTCTCCATTTCATCCGCCCGCACTTAATCCTATGTTTTACATCAATGTCAAAGCCCCCGTCCTTTTGAACAAAAGATCCTAAATATTTAAAGCTCTCAACTTCACCTATCACATCACCATCTATTGTCAGTTGTCTCCTCATTCCTTCAACTTCTTGGTCTCTTTGTCCAAAATCATACTCAATATACTCAGTTTTATTTCTACTAATTCTCAATCCCTTTTCTTCGAGGGCTAACCTCCACTCATTTAACCTATTATTGACAAAGAGAATATAAGCCTTATAATTCCAAAACATATATTTATTTATCAACAGTAGTAAATTTACATTAATAATAAATATATAAAATCTTTAATATTAGTAATGAATGACCATATAAATATTTAATACATATTTTAAATTAGTTCATCTTTATGAGTTGCAAATTTATTGAAATACACGCGTTGATCATAATTATTTGTTGTTTGTTCGATTTTAGCAAGATATTTTTATTTCATGTTTGATATTTAATTTTAATGATAAATAAATGGATATGAATTATAGATAGATAAACGAATATTGTTGAGAAATTGGACATTCATTTACATTTATTTAGGTTTTTCTTTTTTTTTTAACGCAGAGCTTTATAATAATTTGTTTCAAACAATTAGTGATTTTTCGACAGTCCATGGCTAATATAGCCGTAGTAATTATTCACAACACCGTGAGTCATATTAGAAAGAGAAACATAACAGAATACATTTAATAATATCATTGAAAGGTGTAGCTAAGCGTCTGAGAAATAACAAAATACAAATTAAATGTAAAGAACCATTTATAGCGATACAAAAAATACGCACAGCAACATTGCAACGTATAATTGTATGCAACTTCTTGTCGAGTCAAACAAACTAAAAATAAAAGGGAAACATCAAAATTATAGATTTCTGTTACCACATCATTTGCAACTCAAGTAAACCCTCATATCGGATTATTATGGGTAAAACGACGCGACATTAACAATTAACAATTATTCGAATCACTACTGTACTTCGTTTTATAAAAAAAAGTCATAAACGGAAAAATTGTTGGAAAACAATCTAGTTTTAATCAACAATAATTAACATTGAAGAATATCTAATGAAATTTTGTATGATTTATTTATTCGAACATGCTGGGTGGGATTAAGAATATTACACCTACATAATTAAAAAAGTAATTCGCTACCCATTGTTTGAAAATATTTGTATAATGAATTTTCATATAAATAACGATAACAATAACTACTAATATTTATTCGAAAAATAAGTTACAAATAATTATTGTTTGGATTTTCAGATATAATTAATATTATAACATTATTAATCCAAATATCAGTGTACTTAATGTTATTATTTATTTAAAAACGGTGTTCTGAGACAAAGAAAAATGTTTTTACCCTAATTTTGGAATTAAATTTATCAATACCCACTCGTATGGTGAAATAAGTCACCGGAAAGTTTAATATCGTATTATCAGAAATAACATTATAAATCATTTCACACAACTCCGGTCCTCTAAATGAAATATAATACTATATTATTATAATCGAATATTGATTTTAGCTTGTTAATAACATAAATTTCTTTGTGTGCAACGGTGCGTATATCTAAAGGCGTTTCGAAACGCGAATACATCAGATATAGGGATCGAATTGCATAAAGTAGTGCACACCTCATCCTCAATGAATAAGGCCGGTTTACTTATCAGTGACATGAGCAATCTCCTTAGTCAAATAATGGTTTCACTGTACGTATGGTACACAATATCATTGTGCTTGATAATTTAATTAAACTGTCAAAGCGTGATTGATAAAAAAAAAAAAAAAAAAAAAATTAGTGTTCATTTATGCGAATAATATTGTATATTTTTAAAAACATAATTGTATACGATTTTATTAATTTGATGGGCATCACTCAAGAATAATCGGGTAAGTTTGAAAATAAACTGGTTTTTAAAACCACCAAGAATTTGCAATGAATCAGTGAGTTTTCGCGACGTCGATAGATTTTCGATATTGAAACGTATGTAACATAGAATAAAAGTACAAAACCGTAATACTCTGATGAGATAGAATAAGTCAATTTCATTTTGGAAATTTACGTTATTGGTATGCACCCCATTCACGTTGATGAATTAATTTTCAGGCGGTTGGAGTGTGGCGAAGCGCACGGCATAATCTTACCACTGAGCGGGCAATCTGGCTGAAAAGGAGCATCATGAGAGAGAAAAGCAAAAAAAAACTCTTGGTTAAAAAATAATTGATGGTCAACGACCAAATTAGAATTTTAAATTATTAGCCTTCAATAAATTTCACCATATTGTTGCATCAAAAAACCGTGTCAAATGTATTATATTTGTACGAATAAACTATTTCCAAAGGAGGGGAACAGTAATGTGAAAAATGTCTCCCACGTGAACGATTACAAAAAAAGTTTACTTGTAGTAAATTTGTTTTCTTCAGATCATCATGAGACGTAACGCTTTGTTTTTTCGTGAAGAAATACTGCGGCCTGATGAGTTTCCTCTGCGCCAATAGTCTTTCGACCGCGAACTGTTTGTCGGCCTGTCCCAAAGTTAAATAATGTTGCCCTCTAGCCACCAGGCCCACGCCGAAAGCGGTCTCGTTCAACGCTTCGTCGACACCAAACGCGTCGTCTAGGAAAATCCTTCTGTGCACCTAAAAACAGCGCAACATCAAACGAATGTCAAAACACACGGCGTTATAGCGATGATGGTGTAGTGAACGCAGGAAAAAATGCTTAAAGGGGAGGGTTTAAAATATGTAAAATGTAAAGTGTTGATAAATAGCATACTTTATTATTCATTATACAATACATACATGAATAATAAAACTTGCTTTTTAAAACGCTTTTTAAGGGACCACCTCACTAGAGTTTCAGCGAGAAAATGTTCGATTTTGTTGACACAACCTAACACTTCTTCGTCATTTTCTACGGGACAATAATTTTCGAACTTCTGATAAGTGTTGCAAATCAGCAGTATTCGTTTATTGAATTAACTGGATCTTCTTCTTCCTGACCGTCTTAAATCTCATAATACGATGTAATACGTACTTACTCATAAATATACTGTAGGTAATACGATAAAATAAAACGATAAGTACGCGTAAACGAATAACATTTCTATTTTTGTTTTCACACAATTACTGCACTTTGCCGTAATCTGCTGATCAAAAGGACGTCTTATCCGATTAAATGGAGGAGAAGTTTAATCAGGCGCGGATCTAGGAGAAGACGAATGGGGCGTACGGGCGAATGGCCCCCCCCCCCCAAAAAAATTCCCTAAAATAGGTTTAAAATATATTGGGTTTTCGATTATTTTCGTGGTAATATACAATTAAAAAATAATATTATTAAAATATTATTTTATACTTAATATGTATTGACTAGTGTGTTGGTATGTTATAGCCACGGTTAGTAAATATTGTACTTAAAAAATAATTGCTTGAGAATGTTTTTTAATTCAATTTATTATTTTATATATTCCTGAAGGCTATGGGCCAACATAATTTTTGTTGCTTTTACGTATTATGTTACAATTCAGGCAGGTTAGTCGTAAGTAAATAATTTATTTTGCGCCCCCTCCGTAAAAAACTTCTGGATCCGCCCATGAGTCTAATAGGTAATTTTTACATTGACCGGTATAGGAAATATTAAGAGACTGACAGAGAACAGCGTATTATGTGAGAAAACGTCTTATACAAGAAGAGTCTTATGTGGAAAAGCGGTATTAAACGAGTTTTACTGTATATTTATAAATTTTATTTGCAAGTCTTGCGGGAAACTTTAAAATAACTTTTACATTTATTGGTCATATAATTGTTTAATAATATTTTCTCTACAATTTTGGATTGAACCCCTATCCTGCTCCCTTGTGTTCGTGCCATCATATAACGCTATCGATTTTTCGGATAAATGTACCATGAGTTCGATTTGTCCATTTTGAAGACTGGTGCCTCCTTGAGACCGGTCGTTGAGTACGGAAAACCGTGTCCCGTTGTCGGATAAAGTTATGCGAGATGTGATCGGATAATAGTTTCCCGACACGTTCTCCGAATTTTCTTTCAACGCGAACGAAGGCCTGTAGTTCAAAACGCGTTTCAACATCTCTCGTCCATTCGAGTCCGTGTAGAACGTTTGGTTGTTCCGGTAAAACGGAATGTGAAAGCGTGATATCACTTCCCTGCCGATCGAACTGGTTGGAGGAAAAATAAAGAAAAATAAACCATTATCAAACCTATCGCGTGAAAAAAAAAAAAAAAAAACGGTTAAGTTATGCCAATACTCGTCTGGTATAGGTCCCACGAGCCATTCGAATTCGATGTGGTCTTCACCGGCGTATTTTCTCACCACCTGACTCACCCATTCGTTGCACTCCTGATGGATCTCTTGCACCACGGGTCCTGAAATCGGGCAATTCGTTAATATAGTGTATCGCACACAAATCGGTTTCGTCGATCTAACCCGAAAAACGTTTACGCTTCTGTGAATCGCAAACCGGAACGGGCTCGCCGTTCGGCCGAAATACGTACGCTCCCGACGCACGTCTGTAATCACGTTTGTTGTCCCCTACCATGCTCTTGTAATAGAGAAATTCCTGGATGAGCGGGTACTCTTCGCCGTCGGCGTACAGCACGAAACGTCTCGGGTCTTTGTCGTCGAATTTCAAGCCCAAATGCTGATAAACGCAAATGCGCAAGGACGAAACGGAAAACGTGTGTAAAAAAAAAAAAAAAAATAATAATAATAAATATAACAATAAAAATAAAAATATCCAGCCCACGCGAAGATGGTTAGGTTAATGGGTTCGTGCCGACATTTCTCAGTTTGCCAACAAATAACTATAGTGTCATGTCGTTTCGAAAACTTTCCCGATTCGCCAATATTATCGTTCGTCGTTATGTTGATTCGTCGATGATTATACCGGTTTTATTAACTTTTAATTATGTTCCCGATTCGCCGACAAGCGACGAGAGCGAACGTCGGTAAGTGTTTACGGGTATTGTATTGTAATTGATGCTATGATGCAAAAAATAAAAATAAAAAACAAATCGTGAACGTCGGCGTGTTTAATTTCGTTAATATAGCGACGAATGCGAAAACTTGGACCGGCGGCACACGATAATTATTCGTACTATGATGTGAAACAAAAGAAAAAAGAAAAGAATAAGAACCGTTCGGGGAACGTGGGCCTTGGCACTGGTGCCTGTCGAAGGGACGGACGAATGTAATTCAATAATTTCCTATTGGGCCGGCAGTACTGCCGGACGGCAGATCGGGAGTCGGTGAACTGAGACGTGTCGGGACGTACGTGACTGTCCGTCGACCGGTACGCGCGGCAGTCTGTGTACGTACGCTGTCGCCGATGTCCGCGGACGGTTCGCCGGCCGTCGGTTCCTCGGCTAACGACGACCACCGTTTGGTTCGCGCGCCGCCCTGGTTCAGGCTGTCCGTTTGCCGCGTGATCAGGTACGACTTGTAGCCCAGCGGCGGTAGATCGTCCGCGCGGAACACCAGTTCCGCCGTGGCCGACGACCGACGGCCGGGCACGCGCAGCACCGGCGCCGGCACCGGCACGAACTGCACCGCGACCGCCCGGCCGTCCGGGTCCACCACGGTGTACG
This sequence comes from Sipha maydis, assembly GCA_034509805.1. Classification (NCBI taxonomy): domain Eukaryota; kingdom Metazoa; phylum Arthropoda; class Insecta; order Hemiptera; family Aphididae; genus Sipha; species Sipha maydis. The sequence goes on along the minus strand of JASXSY010001266.1, from coordinate 29,905 downwards.
CCGTGTCTCCGGGCACGGGCAATCGGACGTTCTCGGCCACCGGTCGGCTCAGCGGGTTGTACAGCGTGAGTACGTACTGCTCGCTGCGCTCCGATATCTCGCACTGACTGATGTTGATCATGCGGCACGCGTCGAATCCCGTCGTCTCCCGGCCGGCCAGCGATCTGCAAGCGAAAACAAAAGCGCCAACGATCAGTTCCCTTCGCTCTCCCGTCCCGGTGCGTTCGCCAGTCGCGCGCGTTACTCGAGTATCTCGTGTGACGTTTCCTCGCACTCCGCGATCGCCTCGCTCAGCATTCGGGCGTAGTCGTTGGCCACGTGCTGCTTCGCCGTGCCGGTGATCGCGTCGTGATGTTGCATCACCCCCATCGTCTCTCGCAGCGCCGTGATGTTGGCCTCGTACCTGGTGCCCTCGAGACTTTGCACGGCCAGCTGCTTGCACGTCTGCGGACAGTACGGTCGCACGAGGCGGTATACAATTTTGTGCGCTTGTCATGAGGTAGAGGGAGGAGAAGCAGCGCTCGTGAACCAATCTTATTCGAAACGAAAAAATCCGATTCTCTAAATGATCGGTTCGGACGGGTAATACATGGGTATACAATGATGTAAACCAGGGGTCTAAATGTGATCGATTCCTCAAAAGATTGATCCGATGCATCGGTTCAGAAATAGGTTGTCAGATGAATATGAGAAAGTGCACGCGTGTCGCGTGAAGAAATAGTGTGGAGATGTCGGAGAGAGATACTGAGATATGGTCCCTATGATGATGGTGGTATATGACATGATTATGCTAAAGAGTACCGGGGACGAAGCATATGGGGTAAAGGGTATGATCGGAGGAGATCGAAAGCTGAGTAGAAGGCTGGTATATTCGATTATACATTAAGCGAACGACCGAAGATGACCGAATAAGGATCATCTAGAATGAAAAAGGACAGATTTTTACAAATTGATAATCATATAAATCGAATAACGCACTCGTATTTTATGCAAATAAACGCTACAAACACGCGTTACGTATTATTTCGTCAAAAAAATTGTATTGGCATAAATTAATGATGACACACGAAAACAATATGTGATGACAAGTACGGTACACGAAGATACACTTACTTGCAAGTAATTGTTGCCTCTTCGTTCGTAATATTTTTGAGTAGGTCTGGATGTGAAATATCCGGTCCAATATGAATGCTTATCGCTTTTGTACGGGAAGAAATCATCCTGTTTTGTCGGGAACGTGATATGTCGATCGTTAACAGCTTTCAGATAACATGAAGGTGTAGAGTAAATTGCATTGATCTTACTCCCGGAAGCTTGTTTTGAATTTATATGCCTACAAATAACATACATCCATTAGTTTGCAGTAAGAACTGTTGTAAGTTCTTATCAATCGCAAAAAAAAAATATATTTACATAACATTTTAACGCAGTTGTTAATGATTAAAATATTAACTTAATTAAATCAATCCACCATGTTAAATAATTATAAAACAACATTTTACAACAATATATTACAGTATGATGTAAGTACAATATTACAAAATTATTTTATTCCCGGCGAACAAAATATGCAGTTTAATATAGTCCCGAGAAACGGTTTCCCGAAAGAATCTAAACTAAACTTTTTATTTTAAAATCAAAACATTTATAATATCCAACCACCAAGCTATAATTTCCAGAAATGAATAACAATCTACGAACAGGATAGTTAGTCCATCATTTCGCTTGTTTGCATTATAAATATGGTTCCTATTATATGAAGATGGAAAGAAAATAAAAGAACTATTGTTGTCTATCAAAGGCACATATGATACAATTACCTGATGTATACTGCATTAAAATATTATTTTATTTTTTCCGAAGTCAACATAATACAGGTATTTTTGATATATGAGCTCCGGTGTTTTTGAAGAGTAAACAAACCTATTTTAAATTTTACCATTTTTTTCGTCGATTACGATTTAATTTAAGAAAACATTACTAATAACTAAATATTAAATAAAATCGCATCATAATAATATGTTGTCTACGTTTCTATTTAAAATAAAGTTAAAATATAAAACTGAATAAATTATATAAATATGTATCAATTTATCGACAATAAATTATTATTGTACTAACTTAATTAGTTTATCCATGCTATAAAAATTAACAGCCGCATCTGTGTATTGAAAATCGTCACCCATAGTTAGTATAATATTATTAGTCCGATAATGAGAAGATTGATTAATCGCATATGCCATAAGCCTCAGGGCCTGAAAATATTGATAATTATTCCGTTGTTCATTTATAAAAAGCTATAAATAAGTATGTTATTACTATTAATGTATATAAAGCAATAAGTACCTACTATTTTTATAAACAGTCACAAATAGTTTAACGTTATTCCATTATTTGTTGTATGCACTATCGATTACAATAATTGTAATTATTTCTATTTAAGTACAATGCCAAATAAATATTGTTACTTATTTTTTAAAGGAAAAATAATTTTATAATTAATTAATACAATACATTAAAAAAAATAAATCGAGAGATTTGAAGAAAAAAATGTTTAACAATGTATATATATTTGAAAATATGTATGCAAGTAGTTTTCAGACAAATATTGTTTTTGACAAAATCGAGTACAAAAAAAATAATTTTTTTGCTTCTTTGTTATGTTTATATAATAATCTTTTATTTCTCTCTGTTTTACTTATCATCGTTATTAAAATGAAAGTAACTCTACTTGTTTTTTGCCAGGGATTATTTTTATGGTTTTTATGTTTTTAACGTATAAAAACCAAAAATATCGCATTTTAAATTAGGTATGTACAGAAATGTATATATTCATTAAGTGAGAACAAAAAAATGTAAAATTATTATTTTACGAATGAATCACAACTGATCCATTACAAGAGTGTCTTATAACGGACCCACTTCAGATAAAATTTAGTAAAATTATTTAAACTGATTTAAAAATGAAATAAATTTTCATAACTTAATTTCTGGAATATGTTAAAGTAATGAAAAAATAAGAATTTACTGTTTGTAATAAATTAAATGACTTACACAACAAAAAAAAATAAATATTACAGAAACAGTTATAATCAGCTCTTAGTACAAATGTTGTCAATTTTTCTAAAACTATGTTAATACTAATATAATTATAATAATAACTATATAAAATACAAAAAAGACAAAAACTTATATAGTACAAATGTTGCCTATAAGTTTTTGTCTTTTTTGTATTTTATATAGTTATTATTATAATTATATTAGTATTAACATAGTTTTAGGAAAATTGTTATTTGAATAATTATCTAATTTTTCTTCTAATTATTTTTCAAGTCGCAATTAGTTTTAAATATTATCAATTTACTAAACTATCTATTAAAATAAACTTATTATTTAGCTCTATCTAAGAATTTAGACTATTGTATTAATTTTTTTAACACAATAGTATAGACGTTTTAATATCAAATTAAATCAATGTAATATAAAGCAATCAACATAAAATTCATCTGGATAAATTAATATACATACTACGTGATTGTTTTGAATAAATAAATCTATCTGAGAATTTTATGATAATTTAATAAATAATGGTAAAGTTAAAACAGTACAATAAAGAAAGGTAAAAAATTATTAATTGTGAGATGTATATTATTTCTCTTTTGGTGAGATTATTTTTTTTACTGAAAATCCTCCAACGTTTTTTTTCACCATCGGTTTTGTAATAGTTGTCGACTGAATGCACTGCAAGCGTTTGATTTGAAGTAAATATTTAACATTCCTCCACCAAACAAGATTATTAATTATGTGTGAAATAATGGAAATATATAAAATTGTGACGGCGCATGTTAACACAACATTATAAGTCGTACAAAAACATAATCTCATGTATACTGCACCTTACGGCTGCAAGTAGGTTTGTGTGTGTGTGTGTGTTATACTTGCGCTGCTTAACACAATTAAATGATTAATAACTATTTCAATGCATGCAAATGAAGTGAAGTGAAGCCAACAAATTATTTATAAAAGTCATTGTGCAATACACTACACTGTGTACTAACTTAATAAGTTTGTCCATACTACGAAAGTTAATAGCAGCAGAAGTGTAGTGGAAGTCTTCACCCATTGTTAATATCACATTGTTAGAACGGTATTGAGAACCTTGTTTTTCAATGTACTCAATCAACCGGTTCGCCTATACATATGCATATACACACACGTATTGTATTATATCGAATAATATGAGTGGTTTACTTGATTAATTTGTCTAGGGATTTGTAATAGTAATGCGCGTCCTGGTACGTAAAGTCTCCGCCCATCGTCAAGATCACATTGCCGTGCGTCTGGTACGCCTTCTCTTGATACCGCAAATAATTGATCAAATAATTCGCCTATTATTTTTATAATGTGACGTACATATGGTTTTTTTTTCTCGTCCTACTACTATTATCACTGTTCGTTATTACGTCACTGCGCACGGCGACGTATCACTTAGTGCTACACATCTCGTGTACAGCGCGTAAACGTAACCAAGAAAAATCGGGATATTGCAGTATACGAGTGGTATCTATGTATACTTGGTTCAATAATTTTTACCTTATCCTCCACGTTGTATTCGGGACTCTTTTTGTCATCCACGATTGGATTCACGCCGCACACGATGTCGAAACAATACCCGTCGGGTGCGCTGTAGTAATTGTAAAGGACCTGTGTGTAAAGATCCGCAGACGAACCTAAATTAAAAATTAAAAATAATGATATTGACGTGACTATGGAAAACTGCAGCAGATAGAAGGCAGCTATGTAGTTCACTTATCATACCACTTCTTTCACATCTCAGAGTGACGTATATGATATATAGGGCCCGGATTTCAATGCAAAATGCATCTTTTTTTGGTTAATCTTAGATAATGCTTTCCAAGTTTATAATTTGATTCATATAACAGAGACTTCAAAGGTGACATTTTTATTTTGCATTTTTTGCTTTTTTTTGCATATTTCAATATTTTTTCATTTTTAGAACATATTTTAGCATTTATCGGTCATTTTTTCGTTTTTAATGTATATTTGTTTAATAAACTATACAAATTTAGCCTATTCAAAAATATTGTCTAAAGATAAATTATTTTCTTGATATTTAAGTAGCTTTAACGGGTTTTCCATATTAATTGTCAATCTTTATTTTTCGATTCAGTTTTATTATTAAAATTAATATTGATTAATTTATTATTGACTGTGAAGTGTCACCCGTATTCGGTCAAAAATCACGTTCAAATAAGTCTGTTCGTATTACATCGCGGTCATAAAATTTGCTTGACAGTATCAAGTCAATTTTTCAAATTTTCAGTTTTTTTTAATAAAATAATAAATAAAAATTACATCTTATTAAAATTTACAAATCGTGTAAAAAAAAAATATATATGGCATTTTTAAGTTCATTTTTGTGGTAAAATGCATTTTTTAAGAGCATTTTTGGCTATTTTTTAGAGCATATTTGTATAGTTTTAAATGCATTTAAATCCGGGCCCTAATGATATATATTTTTATTTATATTTTTATAGAAGCTCGGTTCACCATCGAATAAAATGTTATTTTGATTTGCATATCAAATAGTCACTCATAAAAAGAGTACTCGTTTTCAAAACGTAAAAAATTAAGCTACTGTAAAGAATGTGATGTTATGGAAACTAATCTGGTATTTAAATGTAAAATGCATTTTAAATTAAGTTCAACATTTGGATATTATTGTGATTCCCACTTCGTGAAATATTATTATATTTTATGAATGTTAAATTTTTCAAAAAATTAAGATTTTAGGTAATACAACGATTTATAAGTATATAATACTATAGTTGTAATTGTAAATTTAAATATTCCATAGAGTCTAAGTAATTGTAAGCGTAATGAATTTGCGGTAATTTCTCACCGAAATTAATGAAAAATGAAAATAAATGTATTAAAAATAAAATACATGCGAACAAATCTTGAGCTTATAGCTTACAGGACTGATATCAGAACCATTTCAAAAGAATCATTTTTAATATTAGTTTCATTTTAAAATTATACCACATGCCTGAAGCAAAATAATAATACTGAACAGTGAGTTCGTATATTTTGTTGGAAAACAATTCTTTCGAAAATATTTTGCTAAAACTTTCTCAACACCTTCACATTTTATATTATATCTCAATTATGATGAATATTTTTATTAATATACTGTTCAAAAATAATTTTTCATTTTCATTAATTTATTTAAAGTAAAAAATATGCTAAAGTTTCGAACGATAACGTTACTTAATTCAAATGTGAATATTTTTAGTAATGCAGACTAATAAAGTTGTATTAATTCGATGAATAAAAAAATTAAAGTATGGAATATGAAAATAAAATAATTTCAAAGAATAAATTTAGAAAATTTTACATTTGTATGATATATTATTTTTATCTATATGGATTTTTCACCTTTAAATATGCGAAATTATATTATGATAATGCTAATCACAAAATTGTATCGATCAAATAAAACCGATAACAAGAGAAGCCTAGAAAATTAATTGTTAAATTTCAACAAATGGAAAAAATTCGAACAAAACAATATAATTTTTCATGGATGTCGAGAAAGAAATGATAAGTAGTTTAGTAAACGAGATTATTATTTTGAATATTTAAATTTAAAGTCAATGTTTTACAAACGTATACAAGGAGTAAACGTGACTTTGTGGAAAATGTGATGCGTGCGGTAAATTAATTTTGTCAGATAAAGCGCGTAATAGAATGAAGGGGAGCGAATAATAATATAAAGGTTGATGTACGATAAAAGTATTTCAAATTTAATTGGGAAGAGAGACTATTATATAATATGCTATACTGCTATGGAAGTATATATAAATATATACATACACATGTATAGTATACGATGAGAATACGAAAATGAAAAAAAAAACTAGTGTAACAAAATTAGATAGAAAATTAAAAATGTACGTACAAAAGATAGAATGTAGAATTTAGACGCTGTCTCTTTTGTGGGCAAAATTTGAGAACATTTGTGCTTAGAAAACGCCATTGCTGTGTGGGCACATCACGGTATGGTCTATTTCGAGATTAATTTCGAGAAATGAAATGACGGCGAATTTAAATCGGAATAAAAGTAATCAAAAAAATTATTTCAAAACAAATGTATTACTGATGTAAACATGGAGATTAGAAAAATATTAATTACATCTAGGTGTTGGTCAAAGTTTAATTTTTAAATTAGGTTTGCGTGGTTGACCATAATTTCATTCTAGGAACATACGATTGAAGTCGAATAATGCTCATATTAAATTTAAAGCAATGATATACACAGTGCCGCAACTGCAAGCTTGTGGAGGCCCGTGTGTAAAAATTTATTTTGGATTCCCATTTTTTTACTTGACCTTTTTATTACTACAACGATTCATTTATACCTTTTAGAATTTCAACTTATATGGAATCATTTGTGATCTGATACGTCTAGTATACTTTATCAGAAAAAAAGCTTACCTACTGTATAACTAACTGTATAACTGTATAATTAACCTTGTATAAGGCAACTATTATGTTGTTAATATGAAACCAATGGTATTACTAATTTCAACACTAATTTTAACTTTAACAATAACTTTTTTTCGAATCATTGTGAAATGTGAAATGTAATGGTTTTACAATAATTGTTGAGCTAGATTAATTGATAAAATCTAATAAAAAAAAAATTATTACAAAACATTAAAATATTAAAAAACCAATATAAAAAAGACAAACAGAACAATAAATAATATTAAGTAATAAATAACTAAAAATATCAAATTAACGCAAAATGTTAAAATATTGAAATTTAACATTTATCAGTTTTGTTTCACAAGATTTATTTTTTACTGTAATAATGTCTAGTTACAGATAACAGTTTGATCCAATTGCATTATTATCTAAACGAACTGAATTGGCTGATGATCATGATGATAATGATGATTGATTTTCAAGCTAACCATAATACGATCAATTTATATAAACTAATTTCCACTTATATGGGGAAGAAAACAATTTGCGCAAATTTCACAAATTTACAAATCAATGCCATGATAGTAAAAATAGCATAATGTTATTTTAAAATAATTTTAAAGATTTTTTTTGCATTAATTACATTAATTACATGTTTATTGTTGTTTCAAATATTTTCTATTATTTCATGATGAAATGCAATTATCACATATTTATCCTGCCTAAACTCGACGTTTTATGTTTTCAAAATATAAACTAAATACAAATGAATAAGTAATTAAACGTATAATGACTTTACATTACCAATATTAGGACTGGATTGCCATATCATTTCCGCCGTTTTGTTGAACAACCTTTGTCCTTTTTCCTCGTAGTCCAATCGTCCAAAAAACAAACCGTCGTAACCAAACTGTGAAAACAAGGTGGCCATTTGTCTAGAGTGTCCAAACGGATCGATTTGCCACCCAATGTGTGGTCTTCCACATTCCCCAAAAGTATCATTTAATTTTCTGTAACCAAACTTGTTATTAACATTGTATTGATCTATGTATAATAATAATTTAATATTTCTTGAATTTTTAAACTAGGTACACAGCTATAATTATTTATAATGCACTGTTTTACTCCGTAAACAAAATATTTCAATAATCATACTATAATTCTAATTGTTATTCTTGTTCAAATAATATACGTTACTAATTAATGTTATAAATCAAGTTAAAATATCCACAAAAATATTGTTCAAGTAAAAATGTTCACATGCAAAAATGTTAATATACAAAAATTGCCATATACCAAAAGTGTCGGCATATACAAAAATCAATGTTATTAAAATATATAGAAAAAACGGCAATGTAATACAACTGCTAATGTATAGTGTATGTGTATGTCGTAGGCATATAGTCAAATCGGGCGTTTTACTAAACACCTAGCCAAATAGTCAAAGAATCTAATTTTTATGCAATTTCACTATCTACCAATTTAACATTTAGTTAAATGCCTAGTTATTTAATAAAATTACTAGGCATTTAATTAAACACCTGTTTCAAGTCAGGTAATAATAAAAATGAAACAGTTTATATCCTATAGACCTTTTACTCATAAACAGAACAAGCTAGCTCCTGTGGTAATGGCTTAGTTGCGTTACACATGTTATTCCATAATAACCTGTGATTATCGGTGCGTATATAACAACCGATAAGATCAACCTATATTCAAACAAATTAAAATATTTTTTAAGTAACTAAAAAGTGAAATTTTATTCGTTCAACCTAGAGCCCAAAACTGTGTTGACTCTTTAAAGTGCGATTTTCGAAAAATCTTTTCTTAGTGCACTTATATACAAAATAATAAGTATATTCATTTAACACTTCAAATGAATCAGTTGTGGCCATACACAAATAACAACGAATAAGTAATAATTTAATTATTTGTACAGTATATTCTCAATAATTTGTGTCAAATGAAAACTTCTATACCACAGAATAAACGTTTAGTTCCTTGAAAATCTTCTAGAATTTAAAGAAAACACATGTATTTCAGTCTCCTTTATAAATGAAAATTAATAAAGCGCAAGACAGCGGATAATACTAAACAATCTTAATATTTTCGACCAGAAACTCTATAATTCATATTTAATATAAATTAATAAATTAATCCTGATCGAAATTAATACAAGTTCAAACATATTTAAGTGTCAGTGTGGTTCAATTTACACAGATTCAGTAAGAACAAAATATGTAATTTTAAAATCAAAAAATGCCGATGACGAGGGTGTATCAAATTTTTGCTTAATTTATATGACTAAAGTTTTTCTTTTATAACTTTTCTATAAAATCTAAAATTCCTAAAATTTCTATAATCAACTTCTAGTCGTTTCATTTATAATTTACTACTACCATAAACCTCAGTAATAAGTAAACAGTTGTCGTACTCGAATAGTATTCACTCATTTTTAAAATGTGTCTCATTAGGTAAAAATTTTTGTGATCTATCGCTCTCCGATAAAAAAAAAATAAATTACACTACGTTCCAGTCCACCAGCTTTAATTAATATGTGTATAAATAATAAAAATGTATGTAACTAGTTATCAGTGGTGGCTCGGGTTATGGTGCACAGATGCACATGAACCACCTAAAAAAATTATATACAAGAATTATTAGATTCCTGTATAAATTATAATTGTTTATTATGCACATAGTCTGTAATTAAAAAAAAATATTTATTAAAAAAAAAGTTTTTGCAACTTTTCGTGTTGAGTCTATTAGCGATTAAACATTCGTTGTGCTCCGGGCAGCACAGTCGGTTAGTAATCATGGTAGTTTGAAGTACAATCAATGTGTGCACTAAACTTATTCTTATTGCTCCACGTATCACGTCGATTGTGAAAATAAAAATGTTATGTTTATGTTTCATACATAATAAGTTATTTTTTTCCAATTTATTTTCATTTAATCATGACAAAGAACTTGTAGAGCTTAAATAAAGTAAATGTACGTATGCCTAAAACAAAATAAATAATTTTTTACTCGTTTACATAGATATATTACAAATAAATTATGCACCACCTTATGTAAACATAAGAAGCCGTCACTGCCTGATATAAATAATATATTTAATTTTATTTAACAATTAGTACGTATTGTAATTAAAATGTTCCTCACCCGTTAATTCGAATTGTTTCTTTATTCCCTCGATAATTCGAAACCACGCTAAATTGAAAATCTCTTTAAATCGAATTTTCAACTCATCGGTCATCTTTCTAAAGTCTACTGTCTATAGCGTCTCACAAATATATAATAAAAATTTCAATATTTTTTCAATTTTCAAAAAATAACTAGTGTTGAGTCAACCAAATTATTTTACAATTTATTAATACAGCCAATACGCCGTGGAATCCCCAGCCCCGGCCGTGCAGAGGTTCGACGCTCGCAATTGGACCGGGTGTTTTGCAAACGGACTTACATTGATAAAATATGGTATATCTGACCGCTTGCGGTCGGCGATGTCGAAAAGTTACAGACCTGGCGCGTTAATCTGTAGAGAACAATGATTAAATCTCACAAAATTTTAAGTCCGCATCGAGCAACGGGTAAATTATAAATAACAACCACACGCGATTTCCGTTACTCGGCATTGAATACGAGACCATGGCGTGTGTTTTGCCACGATTACAGCGGACAATCTTGTGATCACCAGATTAGTAGCAATTTCACGGAAAATCGGCCGTAGCTATTTGTTACTCAACGCTACATTTGGTCGTGCGCATGGTTGCAATCCAACGACAGCGACGAAAACGCAGCGGGAAGAAGGAGTGCGGGAGCTAAATAGACAACTACTTGATGAGATCGTTTGACATGAATTTGCGAAGACTTGTGATGGTAGTAGGAGGAGGGGACTGTTTACGATTATCCTGGATAAGACAGTAATAGTTAATATAACCATACACGTGGAGCTTGGTTAAGTGTCGTGTTAAGAAACGTGACGTTGTCTTTTTACCATAGCAATACACGTAGTAAATAAAACTGGTTTGAAAATATTTTAAAAGTTTTTTTTCTTTTAATTTTATCTATTTATTTTTGCGAGTCTGTTCTGTCTTTCAAAAGAGCAAGAAATGTCAAAAATATAACCCAAAAATCACAACGAAAAAATTCTTTATATTATAATTAATTTATATTAGAAAATTTCGATTTATAAAACAGTTTTCTCCTGAAAATACCGAATTTATCTGTATACATTTATAAACTTTCTATTATATAAATAATATCTGGTTGAATCTGAGATTTATAGATTAATTTTGATTTTGGAAAATTAAAAATAATGTTCAACTAGTGGTGGTAATTAATGTTGTAGGTATAACAACGACTCGATTAGTGGAATTTATTGTTATATTATTAATAGAAAAAACATAACCGTTAAAATCCCATTTAGTATATTGGACAAACAGTTCCGTATGCAATGGAAATCATATTTTTTAACTAAGAATAGATTTAAAAATAAAATAATTAGAGAACTTTAATACGATTTTCCGTCATTTTCAAAATACTCTCAGTTTAAATCTTATAATCACAAATTAAATGTTAAACCATCGCGATAAAAACAAAAACTCTGTGTCTCTATATATTATTAAATTTTCCAATGATTTAACTTCAAGTGATTGTAAGTATACCATTACCTTAAGCCCCAAGTGAATTGATCTACAATTGATAAGTAGTTAGAAGTAGCTTCGTCGTTCATACTCCATGCGCCTCCAATGAACTCCAATCGTCCAGAGCTTACAAGATCTTTGACAATTTCCTGTGTTTCCACTGATTGATCAACCCACCATTTCCAGAAAAACGCGGTCTCTACATAGATAAACCTAACGTGACATATGAAATGTTATAAGTTCCATTTAATATTTTTACATGTCTTATTCTACGTACCTCTTGTTCGGGTCTTTAGACAATTCAGAAACTACGGAATCTAAGATAAACTGCACGCCAGCCAATTGAATGGAATTATTTGCTGCAATAATAAGTAATATAAAATATATAATACAGCGACAATTCAATTTTACTATATTTTAAATTTGTATTTACGTCTAATTAATTGTAAGTAATAATAATAATAATCTAATTTATTATAACTTTTATAATTGAGTCCTAAACTATTATAATTTAAATTAAATTTGTGCCATAACTTTTGAGACAAACAACTATTTAGCTGAGCATAAAATAATATAGAACTTAAACTAAATATTAACTTTATAGCTCTCGATATTTAATTGAGAATAATTTTTAATTTTAAATCCTTAAATTGAAATGTATAGAATTTTACTTCTAAAGAAAAAATATTTCAAACCAAAATTTAAAGTATTAGCATAATAAATTGCGTATTATGTTTTATTTTATACTGATTCTAAAGTTTATGTAATTTTTATTTAAAATTCAATAGTACAATACAAATGTATATGATCACTGTAGCATTTATTAAATACCGTCGAACATTTAAAATTTCTTACGTGTAATTTTAAAAATTAAAAGTTAAGTTTATTAAAATATTATACATTTTACATATTCAAAATTTTTAAAATTTTTTTTATATTAAAAATCCATACAACTCATAAATCATACAATTTATTATTGTTTACTAAGAGTTTAATTATTTTATATAATACTTTATATTGATTAATTTATTATTCACAAAATAAAAAAAAAAAATTGTGTATTCATTAATGCATTCAAATTACACAATTCGTTTATCACTCAAATTTATATTAAATCTATCAAATGATTTATAATATAATTTGAAAATAAAAGCTAAATTGTTTTATTAATTCAAAAAGACCAAAGTTTTCGAGTTTTTTAAATAAAACTAAACAAATTTATTTTATATTCATAATTACTGCCAAAATAATATTGATCGATGGTTTTCAGCCAACCAACATCGTCATGTGTGTGTGGTATAAAGTGCACGTTGAGATAGCCGTCCTTCACCGGATGACAAGACTGAAAAATAAAAAACCATAAAAAATAGTAAAATGTTCATCCTGTTAAGTAAATGTTCACCGTTATGTTAAGTTGTTGAACGTATGTAAATCTTAGCACGCGTACGTGTTTTGTTTGTCTTATGAAGTACCCTAGGAATGTGCGTGTACGGTTTCTATGAAGTACTGAAAGGTGGAATTTCGCAAACTCTATATCCCACCTAAATTACGACAACTAAATTGGTTTTATATTATACAATTTATAAGATTTATTCTTTAATGTTCACGGTATTTGTTTCTCTCGTTATTTAACTTATGTGTGCAAATATAATTCAACCGTACGTAAAACGTCTATATAACACTAAAACATTTACGAACATTTAATTTGTATGACAAATACAACGTTTAACCCTTCAAGTCATCGATAAAACATCGTAATCGTAGACAGATTATGTAGCACTGTTATGTGGTTCGTAAATTATGCGTATCGAACGTACGAACTAACATAAAGACTAAAGGATGTGAACCATTTCATTTTCAAATCGATTGTAACAATATATACGACTAAAGTATAGTATACTCAGTATACTCTAAATAGAACCAAAGAGAACCAGGTTATTTACAATTATCCATCGTATATAATACGTTGTGAATTTGAACTTATAAGTTATAATATATAATATATTATCTACTGGTTTTATATTATACGTTTATTAGTACAACGCGCATAAACTTTGAATTAAAACATTAATCTAAAGTTTGCCGTTTCAAATACAATATTCAAAACGTGATTCCTTCGCCGTTTGATTTGATGCACACAAAAGAGAGAAAGTAATATAATCTTAATTACTTTATTACACATATGCATATTAGTGGGCTTCGTTAGCAGTAGATCGTCTAGACCAGCGGTTCTCAACCTTTTTGAGTTCGTGACCCCCCTATAATGTCACCAAGATATCTAACTACATTTTTGTAACGTAAGCATTGAAAACTTTTACTAACTGTTATTATTATATTTATTTGTATATACATTTTACAAAAAAAGGTATATTATAAAAGCCGATTGGCGTTAATTAATAGAAATAATAAAAATATAAATAAAATAAAAACTATACCGATTTGATTTTTTTTTTTAATTTTATGACTCTTTTGCTGTTGTCGATAGGAAATAATTTTATCAATCCTTAGCTCAACAGATTTGGTAGAGTGATTCTCATTGTTGGCGATATATGCAGTCGATTTCTCGAATTAGTTTTAATTGTATTCATCATAGAAAATCCTGCTTCGTATAAATAGTTGTTGTAAAAGGAATTAACATTTTTTTAAGCTGCTTCTTATGTTAATGCAGGATACTCATTTTGAATTTTGATCCAAAATTGACTTATGTTTTTATTATTATTAGAAATTAGTATTATAAATAAATGGTACGTTTTTATCGACTGTCGACTATTGGACGCATGACAGCGAACTATGCAAAAAAAAAAAAAATATATATATAAGTGAAACGATTTTTGTTTTCACATGATACGACCCCTAAAAAAATTGTTGATGACCTCCCGGTTGAGAATCGCTGGTTGACTAACTAAAATGGATTATTATCGCACTACAAACGTATAGAACTATATTGCACTGAAAATCGAAAGACAACTTACTGGAATAAAATACTGGAATAACGAGATCAATAATAATAATATAACTCCACTTATCTAAGCTGAAAATCATCTGAACATTCACATGGTACACATAGTTAATGTATTTATTATTTGTAGTACATATTGAATTTCGCGTTTTTTCTATCTGTATTTGAGGAGTAATGAAAAAACGTATAGCGTAATTACATTATTTAAAAAACTCAACATTTTAATAAATCATTTTATATCTTATTATACTTCTGAATGGCTGCTATGAAATTTTTATCGTGGACAATAATACACGGATATCAACTAAATACGATATTTTATAATATTTTTACGGAGCAATTCAATATTTACATGATTATAATGTTCTTTTTGGGATCAATATGAATCGTGTGGAAATCTGTAATACTAATAATATTATGTTACGAATATTAATTAAATTCTGAAATGCACACAATTTTCTTCAATAGTCTTTCAATGATTAGTATTAAAAACAAAATAATAATAATAATATGCGAAATTTATACTAATAAAATATACATTATTGATTACACTGTGTATAGTATAGTGTATTATATAGTATATTATATATAAGTCCAAGGTGCACGATCTATTAAAAAATACGCTACAGTTTCGATAACCTATTTCAGACATAAGTTTAAAATTCAATTTTAAGATTAAATTACATGTTATGGGAACTTAATGTAATAATAATTTGATCTAAACAAGGCATGAAATATTAAATGAAAACGATGAGGTGTTTATAATATTGTACGCTTAAAATTGTTTACTAAAATGTATGCAATTGTCTCCATTGTGTGATAGTAAATTAACGTATTTAAAGTTTCAAATATTTAAATTATTACGGAAATCAGTCGCTAATTACCCATATATTTCGTATCGACCTTTATCATAAAGGCAAAAGATAGTCTATTAATAAATAAGTATGTAACTCTAAGCCTTACGACTAAACCCGTTTAGAATGTGACGTACTCGAAGCGTAATACACCTTTGTGACTCTATTATGCATACTATGTATGAACTCAATTATTTACAATTGATTTAAAATGTTATGTTAAATTCTATACTATGTATACAGATGTGCATGCCAGTTGTATGACTGCGTTTAATGGTTGGTCAAAACTTATGTGCATAGACCGAACGAGTATACAATTATTTATTATTACAATTAGAAAATCGACTTGAAAAATTGCTAATTTTTAACAGTAACAACGGTGTGTATTCATTACAAATAACAACTTATGGTAATTATACTATACTCGAAAATTGTGCAAATTTTAAGAAAAGAAAATAAAACAATAATTGTTAGAATTATATCTAATTATATCTAGAATTATATATCTAATTATTAGAAAAGTCATAATTTTATTTAAATAAATGAACAACAATACATATTTCAATTTTGAAATATTTGTTGAGAAGACGTGACTCATGATCGAACTGATAAGATAACCAATGATATTTTTTTCTTCAGGAGGGGTCCTCTCGGGTCTCAACACTCACAGAAGAAAAAAAGAAAGTTCAAAAATCATAAATGATTTGCTACGGAAAAACAAAGAAAGAAAGAGAACATTAACTTATATCATGTGATTGTAATGTTTGTATACAAACATTTGTATAATAATATAATTATTTATTCATACCTAATATGTATTTTTTATTTTATTATAAAATCACTTATTTTCTAGAAACATTTTAAACCTCCCCCACAAAAAGTTTAAAAATACGACACTAACGAATGACGTTTGAAAAAAGTGGGTGACTAAGGTAAATAAAAAATTATTTCTAATATTTCTATCTCACGTACAACATTCAACGGGCGATGATACGGATATTTCGTTAAAAATAACAACAAAAACATACTTTTAAAAAATTTTAATAATACTTAAATTATTAATATAAAATGTCACTTTTCCTAAGTTTTTTGGCTAGTTCATCAATAATTTTATCGATTTGTATATTAATTCAATATGACTTAATAAAAAAATGGTGTAAACATAAGATACACATTAAATTCACTACCTAACATCTTCATTATTCACCGTTCCATTGTTTTCTTCTACTCATTTTCTCTTGAAATGACTACATCGAATAGAAAAATACTTTTTAACACGAAATCCCGAAGACGTTGCTTACAAATCGTAAACATTTATCCACAACCGTACAAATTAAAATACAAATACATATCATAGCGGAACAAATATTGAAACGTTTTGTAAAGACAACAGGTTAACATGATTTGAACCGTTAAGTTACTTATTATCAAATAAGAAACCAAAAAAACCTTTTCGTCCTCAAATATTTTATACAGGAGCACGGTTCGAGTTATAGTATTCTATTGCGCATTAGTATCTAAAGTCTTTTAACGTTGAAAAATTTTCTTTCGTTGAAAAATTAAAATCTATAATAAACCGTATTGATCATAATAAGAACCGATCGATGTTGACTGAATCGCACAGGCAGGTAGTTAGAAGATTACTGTTAAGTACGTTTTAAACGAGCTAAAAAAAAAAGTACGGGTGGCGAGGAGGGGTTATATATCACCGAATTCACCCTACCGCCCCCCCCCCATCGTCGCCGCCGATCCCGAAAAGACGTATTTCGAAACTACTGTACCTCGTATCCGCACTTAGCGCCGGGTTCGGTTTTTCTCCAGGGCAACGCGTGCGTACCGACCGCGCAAACGATGAGCACCAGCAGTCGCACCGCGTCGACGGCCGGGCTTCGGCGACGACGCATGACGTTCCGAACGAGGACGCGGGTCGGGGAACGGAGAGTATCGGGGATGAAGATAGAGACGAAAGGATCACGCGAAAAACGGAAGTTGAAGGAAAACCCGCGGACTAGCTGAAGGAACTGCGGCAAGGGTAGTCGTCCGCGTTCATCGGCTGCTGCACCCGGAGACGGACCCGCGGCGGACTGTAAACGTAATCGGCGATCGCGTGTGCGACTGCCGCGACGACGACAACAACAACAACAACAACAACAACAGCAAAAACGACGACGACGATGACGGTGATAAAAACGTTAAAGCTGAAGCCGGCCGTCAGCGGTGGTCGACTGATCCGGAGACCGGACGTTTCGACCGGTATTATAGTGCGGCCGTCGCTCGTCTACCGGTTCTGGTTGCTCCGCGGGCCGCGCCCCACCCGTCGCAGCCGAGTTATCGCGGGCAGCGCGTCACGTCGGCCCCGCGCGACCTTTGACTTCGACCCGCTCGCCGCGCCGGCGTTCGGAAACGATTAACTGTTACTGCGCGCGACGCAGTGTCATCATAATAGCCGAAAGTAGAAACATAAAAAAAAAAAAAACAAAAAACAATTGAACATCTAACGAACGCGCGTACTCGTTGTTGCGTATCATTATCGCTTTATTGCGCTCGTGCGACTTGACGAACTCCGACGACGTATCGTATTGTGTACGCAGGATGGCGATTGGCGTGAACACAAGCACGTCCCTAATTATTATCTCGGACGTTCCGTGTCCTCTTCCTACCGTCGCCCACGCGCGCGCTTTCCTACGCCTTCCCGTCCCCCCGTTACCGATCGTTGCCCGCGGCCATCGTATTTATTACGCCTAGCCGAAGGACAACGGACGCTGTGATTGATTTGGAAATGCTCGGAATTCATAATTGAAACGTTTTAGCGTAATTAGCACGTTCTTTATCCGTATACAAAATACGTGCAGGTGGGGTCCTACAACGAGCGACGAATTTCGAATTGTCATTCGAATGGAAATTGTTTAAAAACTCGACACCAGTACGACATTCCCGCGTGTCTGTTCGCGATATTTGTTTACCTAATGTACGCGGAACGAAAGCGTAATTTTTGCATATGAATACTTGAACGCTACAATAATGTGTACGCCATTGTCGCTATACTTTCGAACTAGAGTACACCGTCAAGCTTTTAAATATTAGCTATAAAGACGCGCGCTCCGTATTATTCGTTCCGACTAGCGATTCGCTCATTTTAACGAAAAAACGAAAATTAATACTATTTTTAAAACGCTAAATTTCTCTTCGCTCTTTGAATTTTTTTTTCACCTCTGAAAATCGCACATAATTTATGTAGTTCGAAAAATACGATATTATAGCATTTTTAATTAAATACTGTACATGTAAACGGTTTAATCATTATTAAGATTTTTTTTTTATGTGATATTTATCTATATAACATAAATGTTATAACAAGTATTATCGTTTAGTTTTAATACGTATCGTACATTTTATAATATTAAAAAAAAAAAACATCGAATTTCAAATAAATCAATAGGTAAATAGTGATTTGGTTGGTTCATTTTTTTTTTTTTTAAATTATTAAACAATGGTTTCATCATGTCACACATGACATGCAATATTCTAAAATTGGATGTCCTTGAATTTATAAAATTTACTATTTGAATAACATTCTGAAAAACTATATCAAGTTCTGGTTGAATTGCTCATGTTGTCAAATTTTCTATGTGTCATAAATATTCGTCAATTTTGTACCTTGTGTCTTTCATTCTTTGAATTTAGCTAAGACATGCGTCGTCAGTACTCTCATGAAGCTTGCAAGTTTTATGACATTCTTCAAAATATGTATAACTATTTTACAGCTTTTATACATAAATGGTCTGAATTAAAAAAAAAAACTGTTCAAATTTTTTCAATGAACCGTTTGTCAGCCGTTTTTGTGACGAAACAATACTTGTCATTCCTTATCCGAAAATTGGAATAATATAGTTCATGATTTATATAAAATTTCAAATAATATAAATTTAATGCCGTCGAAAAATTGTGAAGCTGTTGATTAATTTTAGAAACTTGACTGCCTTGAAACAATATTAATGACTATTTTTCGGGTAAATTTTTTAAAACGTGTAAATTAAAGCAGCAAGAAGCTTCAGTTTGTTAACATCGATTTAATTGTCGCTATAAAATATTAGAAGACACCGCCATAACAAAATCTGGAATAAGGATTAAAAACAAACGGAAAAAAAAAGGAAAATACATATTGATAAAAACAAGGATAATAAAATTTTATTTTCAGAAAGAGACAATTTGATTATGAATATTTATGATACATTATGTTATACTTGACAAGTTATCATTTGAGATGAAAAAAGAAAACTTGATTAAAATGAATTGAAGAAATTTTTTTTTTAAGTTGTATAAAATTACTCCAATTTAAGTTAGAAAATATGCTAAAGTATTATAGAAAGCTTAAACAAATGATTGAGCAACAAGTCTTATAAACAAGTGTGTACAATTTCAAGACTATATAAAAAATGTTGAAGTTAAACTTACAATAATATAAATATTACGGTTCATAAGAAAACTTGATATTACAAGAGTTTTCCCAAATGTTGTTTTGAGTGTTTTTTTTTCTACACCATTGTAATACAGAACTTTCTTTTTCTAAGCTAAAAAGAATATAAAACTATTTACGGTTTACAATGGTACAATACCTCTATTCAGCCTTAGTAATGTAATAAATTGAAGCTGAAATACCTACTTCATAAGATTTTGAAAAAATTATTAATGATTTTGCTACTTTTGAATTAAGAAACACAATTTTTAATTAGTTAGGTTTATTAATTTTTTTATCTACATTAATTTAAATTTCATATATTATAATATTGCACTTCATATAATACAATGCACAATGGTTAATATTGTACAGAAATCGTTTAAAGAAATCATGATAAAAATTAAAATGAAAAAATAAAGGAAGAAAAACATTAAAAAAAGTTAGTCGTCTAACATTGAGATAATTTATTTTAATAAAAGAGATTACTTATAATGAGTTATTATAAGACATAGATAATATCTATTAAATAATATAAATACTTTAGTTATTATTATTCATTATTATTTAAAATGTATTAATATAAAATATTATTTTTGCTATCGGTTTGTGCATTTAAAACATAATTAAAATTATTTTTCTGTATTTCTGTGTGTATGTATAACTTTTATAAAACTGAATTAATGTAATTGTTATTTTAGGTATTTAATATTTCTATGTCTGTCAAAATGTATATTATGGTTGTTTTTTAAGACGTTTTTACCAAAATTTAAATTAGGTATATATTTAAATTATATTTCAGAAATGAGTTCTTGATGATCCGTATATATATCTCCACGAAAAATATTTCAGTTTTGATTATTATTATTATTTATTATAAATTTATAACTAAATTATCTTACAATTATGCATTAATTAAGGAACGTGTATTATTATTTATTACAATATTATCATTATCAAGCTTCAAACAGATTTAAAAATGTTTGTCTATGTAAAATGAAGAATAATAACATTTATATTTATTTATAACAGCGTTTTCTAAAAAACGGAAGATTTTTTATGAAGTTTTAGTCCTATTATTTATATATTTGAATTAGTTATTATTAGTTTTAAAAGAAATTTGTACAGTATAAGTATATTATTGTTTAGAATTTTAACAAATCTTTTTGATATTATATTTTGATATCTCATATTACAATAGTTAACAATAATATTTGATGAGTTGTATTTTATTTTTTATTTTATATGTTTATGAATATTTTTAATAATATTTAAATTATAATTACTAATACAATATAATACAATAAATACAACTTGGAACAAACTATATTGTTATAGTGATGAATATATTTTTTATAAAATCGATTAAACTTCTATGATATTCAAAGAACATTATTATATATAAAATCGCACTTATCAAACAACAATAATAATTTCTAGAAAAAAAAATAATACGACCTAGAAAATAGTAAACACTTAAAAGCCACGTATATGTCGCTTAAAAATTAGAGAAAAAAAATGTTTTATAGCTGTGCCTACCTTATTTATATTCTCTATAAAGAAAACTGATGGAATAGTAATGTATTTTTTATAGTACCGGTATTGTTTATTTATCTACTCCAAAATTCGAAAATACTTCAACGTTGAAATATTTGTGAAAATTCAAATTACTATTTAATGACTTCTGTTTTCTATGATTCGATTAATATTGAAATATAAGAATGAGTTTGGTATTAAATTACCACGTTAAGAGTCGTAAATTGGTTGGTTAAATGAAAGAAATAAAAAGTTTGCTGTTCAATATTTTTGTTCAAGACTAATATAACCTACTTAACGTTAATAAATAAAATTAATCCAAATGAAATTTGGGCGATTGGTTTTATTGATTTTGTCCTAGTAATTTAAACTTTGAACCATGTCATGTGTTCAATATATAAGATTAGTTGATTTTATAAAAATAATACGTTTAAGAAAGCTGAAACAAAGAAGTTATTAATTTGTAGTTTACAGGTGTTACCTAAGAATTATTTTTGATGACCCTATTTTACTGTGTGTTCGTAACACTATTATATTATACCATGAAATTAGAAAAAATTAAAATAAACTACAATTGTATTTCAAATTGAATCATGTAGTCTAATAAAGAAGATTAATCGAGTCAAAAGTTGAAAAATGCATGAACAAAAATATAATAGATTATATCTAAACGAATTATAAGAAGTCCCGGTTCTTAAGTGTAATGGGTCTGTGGTTTATTTATCAGTTACCTTATATGGATAAAATAATCATTTCATTCTATATTATTTTGTATGTGATGCTAAACTGTGTTTTAGATTATATATATTTTTTTTTTCGTTGAACTGATCACAAAAATATCGAATTACTGAATTTCGTTTATATGTGTAATGTACTCGCTATGTATCTGTAAAGTAAACAAATGAAATCAAATAAAAATATTAAATTAAATATATTTTTTCTTCGTTTTGTACACCACTTGTAATACATAATTTATAAATCATTTTTTTCCAACTTTTTTGAGGAGGGTTTAAATTCGTTGTATTGAAAAACGCTCCTGTGTTTATAAAATCAAAAATCAAATGATTCCATGTGCGATTCATTATTGATTCATAATCACGACAAAACGAAAATACACGCTGTTGACGATGAACACAAATTTAATGTATATTGCCATTGATGTATGCATACTTCGTTAGTATTTAATATAACGAAATGCAGTGTAAAAGTATAGAACCAATCACATCGATAGAATGTATTGTAAGACAACATTTGAGTTGCAACATAAAAACTAAACTCAGATGTGGCCCGTATAAATTGCTAAAATTACCTTCAGCATGATATAAAACAGGACTACGGTTACAGTTTGAGGTGAGAGGCGTCGTATCGGAAGATGGTGATAAGAGGTTTGTTCCAACACGCGATCAAACTATCATAGGACTAGCGGGAGCGCAGTAAAACTTTTCTGTCAAAACCAAAACGCAAACTCAAAGAGTCAAAAGATTGTTTCAACCTTTCTTGAGACCAGTTTTAGGATTGTTATATCAAACATTGATTGTTAATCCTAAGATTTACCAAAACTCGCTTGTAAAAGTCCGAACTGCTAAAGTTATTGGGGGTTTGACTAAACATTAATATACATCCTAGGTTTTATCGGTAAATGTTAGGTTACAGCGGTATTCGTACTATTACCGTAATATATATATATATATGTTACGGTCCAAGTGGAAAAATCAGTCATTGTATACAATGTCTGGTCATTGTATACCATGCTAAAGCTATTTGGGCAAAGTAAACCATTCATATTTAATTCCTATATAGACTAGTCATTGTAATACAATGCATGGTCATTGTATACAATGCTAAAACTGGTGAGGACATTGTATATAATTCTAAAACTGGTGCGATTAGAGATAATAACACTACTACGAACGGCTACGAACGCTGCACTTGTGTCACAAAATGTGACACAAAAAAATGCAAATGTAAAAAGGCCAGTATTTTATGCAACTCAAAATGCCACAATGGCAATAATTGTAAAAATAAATAATATTCTTTTTTTCAACCTATTAATAATAATTAACATTAAACATCTAATAATTCATACAACATATGATAATTTTTTTTTCTAATAATTTGAAATAATTTATAAATTTAAAAATATTATATAACATGTCATTAAAATTATAAATATAAAAATGTATAAATAATTATTTGTGTTTACTTGGCATTTTCAGTTCTGGTCATTGTATACAATGTCTAATCTATGCGTATAATTATCCACATGGCTTGGTACAATCGGACATTGTACACAATGACCAGACATTGTATACAATGACTGATTATCTACTTGGACTGTAACATATATATATATATATATATATATATATATATATATATATATATATATATATATTTATAAATAATATTGTATAATTAATAATATTAATTAATTATAATCCATCTTGAAGTACAAGACTCGAGAAAATTTTCCGAATCGTCAATATTGGTCATTTTAGCTTTAAATAACAACATACCACAGGAATATAAAAAAAATTTAAAAAAAAAACATCTCTTATCTTATTATCATTGTCAGTTTGAAATGCGCTCCAACAGAGCTCAGAATCCTTGATTAATCCACGTTAATGCACGTGCAATAAATTAATCATGGATCAGTCGGCATTTTATACCAAATTCCGTGTTGGAACATACCTATTATACGACATTTACGCTCTATGTTAATATTATTACTATTATTAATAACTGTTCGAGTTGGTCGTACAAAACCGTGTTTCATGAAAATTCCAACATCGTAAAATGGTGAACGATACGATTGCACAAAGAACGAATAAACGTTTTGGATTTTAAATACAGACAACTCTCATTAATTCAATTTTAATGTCAGCACCGTCTGATGTCGAAACGCCCACAGTAATCGTTAAGCTACAACACGCAGATTACACTCAGAACAGTACAAACTTATGCTCCATTACATACGAATGCCTACTGAATAGGATTTTTAACAACGTGTATCTAATACAGAAATTATATAATTATTATTATTATTATTATTATGCATTCGGATTATTCCGTATGATTAATAAAGTGCGGCCAAAATCAGAGGTCTCCCTCTCTTCGTAATGCAAGGAAATCTTAAAAAATATAAAACACATAATATAGACAAAGTTAGGTATAAATAAATCAAAATCATGAATAAAAAATAAAAACTATTCTGAATAGTTTAACTTGTGAATAAAATGTATTATTTAAAATAAAATAATTAAATAAATTGTAAATAATGTTCATAGTATAAAAAACACAATGTGCGAGTAAATATCATGTCGATAGCAAGTGCTAAACCTGTTAGACTAGTCCCTCGTCAAAACAATAGAAAGTATGACTTTTTTTATGACATTTTCGATAGCAGATGGTCTTTATAAATACGAAGTACTCCCATTTCAATTTTCAATAAAGTTGGAATTTCAGTTATCTACGAATTATTTGAAATAAACACGATTATGTGGAATGACGAATAACCAAATAATAAATAATACTAAAAATTAAAATTAAAATTATTTAGAAAAAAAAATTATAATAATCAGATGAACAATAAATGAATATATTAGAATATTTTTTTTATTATTATAATTAATCGAATAATTTTTCATTCGATTAATGTTCAACTCTGATTATAGGTACCAGACACTATTTCCATGTAACTAAACCTTATCGTACAAAACGTGATTTATTGTTTCAAATATCATAATTTTTTTTTTTTTTTTAACTGTAGTTACCGCTACTTGTTGGATTCATATTGGAACCAAGCCGTTTGAGTCCATTAACCGTATGAGTCAATTAAGGCGATAGGCATGCAAAAAAAAATCCATAATATATTTAAAAAAAAAATAAAACTTAATTAAATTACAAATATTTATTGAGATTTCAGCTTGGTAAAACAAAAATTATGCATAAATAATAAATTACTCTAAATGCATAAGCATAAAAATAACCCGATGTCATAAGAAAAATATAAAAGTTTGTTTTTATCACCGACAAAAAAAAAAGAAAAAAATTACTTATTTCATTAAGAATTTGCTCCACAATGCTCGAATAATGCGGTTACAATATCTGTAAAACATATAACTGATTAATCGTTGATAGGAATCCATTTTATTTGTTAATTATCTAGTTGTCGGATGACCCCATATACCGGTTATGTGGTGAGTCACACGAATGAATTTGTTTCTACTGGTACGTGCAAATCTGCGCAACCACATACGAGTTCAATTGACGGACGAGTGGATCAACTACGAGTCCAATAAGCGCGGCGACTATTGTGCTTATTTCACTGTTAATACATGGATTTATTTTCGTAACACCTTATGTGTAAAATGTAAACTGTTCAATTCGAACAAAAGAATTCCTTGCTACATCACTGAGCCCATTGGCGACGAGGATAAATTTCGTTTCGTTTTTTAAAACTTTTTCGTCCGACACTTTCGGTTTTTGGTATTTTGTCGCGATACACATATTTTAAACTTTAACAAAACCTCAGCGATGATGTAGACAAATATCTGTTAATCTATATTCCTTAACGCTCAGCCATATCATTAAGACACAGACAACAGTACAATACTGGTACATAGTGTTATGTATATCCCGTTATTTTATTTGCTTTATAAATCTTAATATATTTCTGCGCTTGGCAGATTAGTTATGAACCGGACAATTATTCCGTTCTAACAATATTAATAAATCAACATTTTTTTTACATAAGTTTTCCCTCTGTATGTATGTTTCAGAAACGTTTCAGAAAATTATATTTTATTATAATATAATTTCAAAACATTGGCCTAAGAAACGGGTTTTGAACCCCAAGTTTAAATAAATTGTGTAAAAATTCAAGAATTAATTGATTGATTTTTTTCTCATTGGTTTATTTGCAGTTTAATAAAGTTTTTATAAAATAAAATAATTTGTAATTGCAAACAATCCTATAGAATTGTATAAAAATTGCATGATATAGCGTTTGATAAAATCATTCATGGGCACTTTAGTGTTTACTAAAGTACGGTATTTAATATTATCATTAACAAGTTTGAATTCAAATTCTTATGGTTTTTATAATTGTCGTTTTATATATTATTTGTAGTATATTTTATACTAAAATTAAAGTACTTCATAAATAAGTATTTCTTTTGAGTTTGATTATTGAACTATTTGAAACAAACTTTTATATTGTTAACTTTTTAATTTGCTAAATACTGCCGAATTTTCCCAGAATTTTAAAACAATAATTTGTGTTCAATAAACACAAAGAACGAAAATAAAATTGAATTTTTTCTCTTTAAAATTTTTAGTGTTAACTATAAATTAATCATTTATTTGATTCTATCATTTTGTCGGTCCACAATCTTACAATGAAATATTAGTTATTTTTATTTGGTGTATTATTATATTAAACGGGAACTTTTACTACGTACACGAATATTTTTTAATTATTACCGTATTGGTTACATGCAAAGTCATGGTAATGATTTTCATTGTGTTTCGAGTTAAATCGCATGGTATTACTAAAAATTACAATATATTTATTAAAATGCAACAAAAAATATTAACAAAATATAATATAATATAATATCCCTATTTTTTGTGAAATATAAGTTTATTACGATATTTATTAAAAATGTATATTGTACAAAAGAAGCCTTTGTAATTTTTTTGTTATATTTTCATAAAAAGTCCAAATTCAAAAAAATAAAATTATGACCTACCCATAATATATATAAATAAACAGAAGTCACAAATTATGTTGTATTTAATTTTAGCCAGTGAATATACGAGTATATGAGCGTGTTACAATTTAAAGTACAAATATTTCAGGTTATTTATAAAAAAAAAAAACTCCTCTACATTGACCAAAAATTAAATCATTCGATTTTACATTTATTTATTAAAATACCAAAACATGAATTTTTTTAATACTATCTGAATTTAAATTTGACAATGGGTTACTCCATTGTTAATAATAGCATTCCTATGCTTCCTCGTACATGAATATAATGAATTCATTATACTGATAATCTGAGCAATAACCGTTATTCCTTTTTCGAGATTCATTATGTAATATACCTATAAATCATTCATGTGAATACAAATTAAAACATGTCGTAATTAAAAAAGTTACAAATATTTCGTTATATATATAGTTCAATGAATTCAGAAAAATCCAATTCTTCGGTAAGAGCAAAAAATGAAAAAGGAATGAATGATATGTTAACATTTATATTACATCTACATATCATATTAAAGAAGCATATATATATATATATATATATATATATCATATTAAAGCCTATATTGTATCATATTGCACAAATATACTTTATCAGTATATTCATATTTAAAATATATATACAAGAAAAATAAGGCAAATATAAGCCAAATTTATATTATACCAATATACAGATAGTAAAATTATTGGTTATGAATAAAATATAAGTTTAAATTAATAATGGAATTAAAATTTTTAAAATTTCATATATAAAAAAAAAAAAACAAGTATTACAATAATATGATATTTAATATAAATATATTAACACGAGTATATACAATATTTATATTATATATGTTACGGTCCAAGTAGATAATCAGTCATTGTATACAATGTCTGGTCATTGTGTACAATGTCCGATTGTACCAAGCCATATGGATAATTATACACATAGACTAGACATTGTATACAATGACCAGAACTGAAAATGCCAAGTAAACACAAATAATTATTTATACATTTTTATATTTATAATTTTAATGACATGTTATATAATATTTTTAAATTTATAAATTATTTCAAATTATTAGAAAAAAAAATTATCATATGTTGTATGAATTATTAGATGTTTAATGTTAATTATTATTAATAGGTTGAAAAAAAGAATATTATTTATTTTTACAATTATTGCCATTGTGGCATTTTGAGTTGCATAAAATACTGGCCTTTTTACATTTGCATTTTTTTGTGTCACATTTTGTGACACAAGTGCAGCGTTCGTAGCCGTTCGTAGTAGTGTTATTATCTCTAATCGCACCAGTTTTAGAATTATATACAATGTCCTCACCAGTTTTAGCATTGTATACAATGACCATGCATTGTATTACAATGACTAATCTATATAGGAATTAAATATGAATGGTTTACTTTGCCCAAATAGCTTTAGCATGGTATACAATGACCAGACATTGTATACAATGACTGATTTTTCCACTTGGACCGTAACATATACATATAATTCAAAAGTATAAAATAATCAAATGGGAATATAAATTATTATATTATTAGACTTCTTAACGCCTGACTATTCTTATAATTTACAAAAATAAATATGTAGATTATAAACTAATAAATATGATGATCTAATCACAAAAACTATTTATCTTCCCTAAAATCTTTAGAAGGTTTATAAAATGAATTTTAAATTGAAAAAATACTGTAATCAAAATATATAGATTTGTATCATTAATTAAATTAGTAACCCGTTACATCATACAAATGTGTAGTATAAAAATAATCCTAACTGCTAGAATTATTGAACATGGCATTTACTTAATAGCTATAATAAATGTTTTTTTTGTGCCGTCAAATTTAGATAGAATATATATTAAAATAACAGTAATCTAGTTTTTTAATTTTGCATTTTAATCACGGGTTTAAATTATTCATTTTAATGCTAAAATTCTTATTGATTTTATTGCAATAATAATTCTTGCTTTTTATTGCAGATAAAATAATCAGACACTTAATTAATGCATCACTCGTACAGTTGTTATTAAATGATAATTATTAACTATTTTTTAGTATTTTTATAGTGTCTAGTTATATACACTTTTTTTTTTATTAAATGTTTTATTCAATCTGTTACAAAAAGAACAATAAGAACAATTGATGAAGTTTTTTTTT
>JASXSY010001265.1:0-159124 GCA_034509805.1 Sipha maydis | reverse complement strand
TGAAGCATAAATTAAATACTCTATTTATCGTTCAGCATTTTTTATAAATCGTAATATTTTCCGTAATTATATCCTGACAAATTGTCGCTTTTTTTTTTTTTTTTTACTGCATGTCTTATTTAAAATTTGTATGCATTACATTTGCTCTATGGTGACACGTCACGCTGGTAACGCTGTTTGAGATAAGTAATCTGTGTCCAATGCCCCTCGTCTTATTCTATTTACACTTGTAAAATATTTTCATTTTTACCAAACTATATTTCTTACAATTTCGGATCGTAATATATATGCGTAAATATTTAAACTGTACAAAATACATATATTAATGTTTAGGTTAATGAATTAAATTCTTGATTATTTTTTAGCTTTAAATACTTATATTAATATTGCTCATAATCTATGAAAGAAAAAAATTAAAAGTAAAATAATAAACACATTTATCTGACCACTTATAATTTTAAAATAAATTTTTATTTATTTACATATTAATAAATAATGCTTAGTTTTTTTTTATACAATAAGGCAATAAATAATTAATAGAAAAAATAGTTAATTTTTATTATTTGCCTGACTTGAAACAGGCATTTAATAATTAATTGCCTAGTAATTTTATTAAATAAGTCAGGGTGATTGCAAGGTATGCAACTCCATACCTTAAACGCATATGGAAATTTATATTCTACTTTTTTAACTGCTACTTTTCTTTATAAGTTCACTTTTGTACATGTATTTATATTTTATATATATATATACGTGTGCTTTATAGATTTCTTGCATACCCAGATCACAACGTCTATTTACGCCTATATTGTTACAAATCGTTAGTTTCTTACCGAACTATGAGATCTAAAATGAGAACTTGTCCTTACTTCCGGTCGATTACTGCGACTCTAGCCCTTTCGGTCGCTTCGCAGTGTATTTCTACAAAAACTTTGCGACTTCTTGCTCTAAATAAATTTTTAGGGTGGTACGAACTTTTTAGTAAGCATTATTGAGTAAAAGTTCCATCTTGAGGATCCTCGGATGCATGGCAGTGTTTTTAGTTTTATAAATTATATTTATAAGACTAATGAATATGATAAAATATGTTATATTTCTCTTCGTTTAACTTATCAACAATCAAAATTAATTTTTTCAGATATACTTTTTTCAAAATATATTGAAATTCTCCGACAAAATAATTGGATAGTAACAATAAATAGCAATGAAACATTAAAATGTAAAAAGCTTTATCTTTTATCATTTTTTTTTTAACTAATCTAAATTTATTTAAAATTGTTTATGCAGAAATAACTAATTCACAAAAATATAAATTAAAAAAATTACTTGTTATAGCTAAATTAGAAATCCAAAATTCCGAAAAAAGATACATTTATTATCGCATTTTAATATGTTTATATAAAACAATCATCCATCGAATTGTAACCTTTATCGACCATTACTATTTAAAATATATGATTATAAGTTAAATCTGGTGTACAACTTTTTAAGCCGAGTATATATTAATACATCTATAAGATATTCATATCAAAAATATGTATTTCTTTTCAAAATAAGTTTATTTATTTGTATTAATAATGTCGTTTTAATATAGTATTGAATTCTATTGTTACATGTTATTTCTTGGAATCTAAAACCAAAAATGTACATGATAATTGATTGTAATATTTGGTTGGTCACATTTTACTTTTCCATACTTATGCCTTATTTTTAGGTATTTAAATATAACTCAATATTAAATTGTCTTAACGTTAATCAACTGTAGATTTTTATTAGGTTAGTATATAATTATTAGTCATATGCATATAATTTATAATCTAAATATTAAACACTGAATACTTAGAAAGAACCCTTAAGTAAACATAATATTTAATTTTGAAAAATATCTTTAAAACGCTATAATTTCGGAACTGAAATATCTAGATTGATTCTGATTGGAATCCCTTGATTTTGCTGTTTAATAAATCATTTTCATAATTTAATTTTGAAAACCAACAAGAAAAACTTAAAAATTCAAACGAAGATTAATGATGAATATCATTATTATAATTTACCTAACCGCTGCAAAGCTTCTAAATCCTAAGGGAAGAGTTGAATAAAATAACTTTGACCAAACAACTGAGAGTCTAACGAAAATGTTACGCATTACAGTGAATACTAATAATTTACGAGCATCATATTATTATTATTGTTGCGAAAAATTTGCCTTTTTAATAGAAGTACTCGCATTTTATACTTAAATTTATAGTTAAAAATTACTAGCTTAATGCATTAAAACTTTTTATTCGTAAAAACGGTTTCATATACTTGTACTATAATACATACAATTTCAAGCGCAGATACTACAAGTCTAATATAGTATACTACACTACACTACACTTTAAGACTTAACTTAAATTTACTACACTATTATAATATATTGACTCACTGTATTATACGTTGATGTGCATTTTTTCAAACATTCCATTTATGGAGAGGTATTGCAATATTTTATGTAAAATGAATCGAATGATACTCGATATCATTCAATTGTGAATCAACAAAATTGTGATCAATAGTGACAAGTATATAATGCTTAAAAAACAATAATAATTATACTAAAATATAATTGTACGATAGGTAGCTATAATGAGAGTTATGATAATATTTTACTCATATCGTATAAACGCTTAATTATAATAATTCATTGAATTCGTTTAACACTTAAACAGAGCACAAAATAAATCATCATTAACGTAATAACATTTTTTAGATTTTAGATATTAATTAATTACATTTTACTTAACATATTAATACTAAACTATTACCTACGCTATTCATTATGTTACAACTACATTAAACATTTTTCATGAAAAGCTAATAATCAATAAGTTGAAAACGAAAAATGATTTAACTGTTCATTCATCTGATAAAATATAATTTCCTCTTTGAATGATTTTATATATATTATAGCATTAAACTATTACCCAAAAATATATTAAATAAAAAAATTAAATACGTGTACGGAATCTATCCTGCTATTTAATTTGTATGATTTTTTCTTATGCTGAACAATATAATGATTGGTGTTTTATTTAACGAATTCATCATCTCTATAAAATTAGAAAATCTTAATTATACATATGCAGATGCGTACTTTGTTTTTGTACTTTTTCATTGTTTTTCGCTTGTAGGCCTTTGAAAAATTATCGCCCTTAAAAACTAAAATATTAAACTAAGTTGTCATTTATTTTCTATAAAATAGGTATACATTATTTAAGTAACAAATTTTATTAAAATAATAAAATATAATTTCTTAAGAGTTATATTTTTTTATTAATAGTGAATAGCTAAATAAAATAAATTCTTCAAACTTGAATATGATAATTATTAATTACATTACAACGTCAACATTTGGTAGTAGCAAAAAGTGTCGATTAAATCTTCAAAATTAAATTATATTAACATGTTTCATCAATTTGGGTCAATCTTAGATAGTCGAATAAAATATGAATCAAATGAGTAATTTTACCACCTAGTGCAACTAAATTAGTTACACAATACTACAGTTCTGTTACCACTACAAGAAGTAGTAACATAATTTTAAAAAAAATCAGTCAATTTGTGTTTGATTTAAAACATTTGCAAATTATCACTCTTTAATTTATTTTTTTTTATACTGGTCACTGCTTATTCGATTTCTATTCATCTTTTAAAAAAAAAAAAAAAAAAAGGTAATATGGTAAAAATTATCAATAAATAACAATAATTTAGTACTTAAAATAAAAGGAAATCCATTTACTTACAAATGATCAAATGATTTACACACATAGCAACGTCAACAGAGTCCATAGAAAAACATGACAGAGAATGAATTATGAATCATTGTTTATTACTAGATATTTAATTTATTAAAATCTCCGATAAAGATTTTTTTCATAAAAATTTCCGATTTCATATTTATGGACGTCGATAAAAAATTATGAAAATAGATTTATTATATATGATTATATAAAATAGTTAACAAGGTATTTTGTTAACTGTTAGTAGTAAGCTATAGCAATATATTGTCTATTATTTGTTCATAAAAGAATAATATGTAATATATTTTACATTACCAGAAAACCTAAAAATGAATATAAATGTAATAATATAATAATTCCATAAAACGTATAACCTTTAAAAATTTGCCACCCCTCAAAATTTATCGCTGTAAGCACGTGCCTATAGTGTCTGCACATAAATACGCCACTGTACATACGACAAAGTAAGTACACATGTACTACAAACTTATAATAAGTATACTATAATATTTATTCATATATAATCAGTACCTACTGTTTGCGCTAGTTTGGATTTTTTTATTGTTTTAGATAGCGTAAGCTGGGGGTCACACGGGATCACACTTACGATCCCTGAAAATATCATAGGGTCGCAAGAGTATCTTTTTGCGACTCCAAAAATTCACGATTTCAGTTTTCAAAAAATTGAAATATCAATATAATAATAAATTAACTAATTTATATTTTGAGAACCAATGTTTAGCCCTTTCAGACCCATATTAATTTCTTATGGAGTTAAAAAAATTTTATGGCATATTTATTTTACTATGAACTATAACAAGAATAAAATATTTTTGAAAAAATGTATCTAAATGGAAGCTGTTATTTAAAATATAAATTTTTTGAAATAAAAGAATTGTTTTTTTTTTATGTATTCATATATTATTTAAGAAAATTATACATATTTTATTGACAGTAAGTAATTATATACTCTATTTATAGGTGTATATACATAATATATACCAATTACCAGTGGCGGATCCACGGGGGGGGAGGGGGTTGAAATCCCCCAAAATCACGAAATATATATATTCAAAATCAATAATTTTATGAATTAAGAAAAAGATTTTTTTTTCAAAAAAAGTATGAGTCAAAGTATCTATATAAATTTTCTTTTTATTCGTACAAGAAGTAAGTGGTCATAGATTTAAATTAATGTATTATACTACTAAGTATTATCTTAGTTCAATTATTTTATACACTTAAATATAATTTTACAATTAAATTACACATTTTTTAAATTTTTAAATTCAATTCAATTGTTATCACCCGATTATTTTTAAGCCGGCCCGCATATAGGTTTTATATATTTTTATTTTTACTCCTTTTTGATATTCCGATTAAATCTGGTAATGTAGATACAAAATTCGTCAATCATTATAGAAACTAATCACAACAGAAGTGTCATGTGTCGCGATAATATATAATATCATAGATATTTTCTACCGCAAAGTAATTTGGGTTTTACACAAAATATAAGTATATAATAAAATAGTATATGAATAACAATTTTTTAGTATATGTATAATTTATATACATATAATGTATATATAAATGATATATTATACATATTTACTATTATGGTACTAATATTATACATTTGATAAATTTCATTTTTAAATGTGTACTACTGTATTTAAAAATAAAAACCCTTGATCAGTCACCGACTGAAATGTTATAAAATGTTATAAAAATATTCCAAGGGCCAAAGAAAACATTTTTCAAAGCCCCCCCCCCCCCATAAAAAATCCTGGATCCGCCACTGCCAATTACCAATAATTGTATATATAATGTATTTAAGGTTAAAATAGATTTGTTGAATTTATGTTCTTATTGTAATGTTAAATTTAGAATAAAATAAAATACTTTAAGGGGGTTGTGGGGGGCTAAGCCCTCCACAATTCTGTCCAACCTAGAAACTGATTGCAACCCTTACAATTTAGCCCAATTTACACCACTGGATGCGAATGATTATCGCACACAGTTTATACGCATTAATAATAAATAACTAATAATTTAATAAAATAATAATAATAAAGGTGACGCAGTGTTTTCCACTAAGCGTACGGTTTATCTGAATAAATATTGGGTACTTGATGAAACGTGCAAAAAAATAAAAATGGATTTACCAATTAAACGTTTAGCGACATCTGTTCGTTAGTGTTGGGACTCTCGTGTATCGTTACCGAAGTGGTTACACTGACTGGATTCTTGCTATCATCTTTTCAGGTTATCACAATAATGACAATGTACTGTTTGTGATTTACAAAAACTGCAAGGTAACTGTTGTGCCGGACTCTAATGTTTTGTAATTGTCACTAGTAAAAAGTGTACCACTATTTTATATTTTGTTTGAACCCAATTTCTTTTTTTTTTTTAAAAAAAAAAGCAATAATGGTAAGTTATTTTATTTGTGAGAAGTACACGATTGTTATTTCACTTAACAAATATTTATCGCTTGATAATCCTATATTTTTTTTCTAGGATTTCGTTGACAATTCTTTCGGTAACCATGCCATCTTAGGGTAAGTTAAGTTTTTATAATTATTTTTCTTAACTATTGTATCAATATCAATTATAAATCAATACAATTTATATTTTATAATCTAGAGCCAACAACGCCAGGCCAAAAAATTTCCAGGAAACTTATCATCCGGTGCAACAAAATTTAAAAAATGTGAGTAATTTGTTGCATTTTTTCGTTGACATTGAACATTTTATGGTAGAAAATTATACTAGAATGAGTTTTTAATGAACTATGTATGAATGAATTATTCTACAATCACAATTGTAGGTTATAAATACATTGATATTAATCAACTTTAATGCTATTGTCTATTGGATTCAATTATTAATTACTTGAAATAAAAACCATGAAGATTAATGTGACAACATAATGAAAATAAAAGTGTAAACACATATTGTGGTATAAAGCATATAACTAATGTAATCAATTATTTATTAACCATTTATAGGTGCATAAATAAAACATTGATATAGGGTTACCATAATTTATTTGATGAAAACTGGAAAAAAATTTTTTCTTTCATTTTTTCTTGTTGACAACTTTTTATTGGTTTTTTAAACGATACAAATATAATTATTACATGAAATATATTTATATATTAATTATTTACCACTGCGACGTCCGCCTCCGGCATTGAAAATCTGAAATGAACATTGATTATAGTATGATTATTCTACGTTACAGAACTACATTACTGTGATTATCTCATTTTAATTGATAAAATATTAAATAATGGTCCAGTATTTTCGTGATAACTACAACTATCAGTGGAAACGAAAGTATGAACGAACGTATTTGACAAAAATAATAGTAATTTAGTCAGGAGAATAATTAAACAGTTTTTGTCAGGCAATTATTGAACATTTTATTTTATCATGACAATAATATTAGGGTTTTTCAAACTAGAGTTTAATAAAATACAAACACATTTTTAAAAAGCCATTCCGCGACAATTGGCTG
The DNA here is from genome assembly GCA_034509805.1 of Sipha maydis. Classification (NCBI taxonomy): domain Eukaryota; kingdom Metazoa; phylum Arthropoda; class Insecta; order Hemiptera; family Aphididae; genus Sipha; species Sipha maydis. Next base: position 151,816 of record JASXSY010001265.1, on the reverse strand, counting down.
TCCCGAAACAAATCATCGTCCAATTTGATCAGCGTTTAAAAAATAATATATAATATTATACAGTTAATTTGTTTATTATCGTTCACCAGTAAACATTAAAATGTATTACTTATTTGTTTTATTATTATTATTTTATATTGTTTGTTGGTTTTTTTATTGGGCCTAACCGATTAAAACCCACCCGGTGGGTTTTAATGGGTTGGGCCCAGTACTTCAAACCCTGAATTCGATCCAAATCATCAACAAACCCATACTCGAAAACCGGTACTGTCCCGGCCAAACTGTGGTGTATGGCAACTCTTCATTAACACCTTATTCTATTTATTGTTAATAATATACAAAAAGAAAGTTTTATTAATTATAGTTAGTAAAAGCATTATAATTATATTTTGTCAAAATGTTTATACTATAGTTTCAATATTTTCTAAATTGCTATTTATATACTTTTAACTATTAATTGGTTGAAAACAACTGAAAATACAAAATATTTTAAATGGTACTACCTCGAATAACTTTTCATAAACAAATTTGTATGTATTAAACTCAATTTTATCTAGTATATTATAAAAAAAAATTAACCTTTAAAATATTTGTAGCACATATTAATATTTTATACAAATATAAATATTTTCTTAGGTTTCAAGAAAAACGATAAATGATTTAAATTCTGTTTAAAGATCTTTTTTATCGTTTATATTTTTTACATTAAATGTAATGTGTATAATATTTCTTATAAAACAGTAATGAACCTTAAATACATTTTTACCTCATTAATGTTGATGCAAAAGATCATATTTTTATCAAGACTTAATTTTAATTCTATATAGCCATTTTGTTATAAAAATGATATCTAGACAAATTATTTAATTTAAAATAATTAAAAAACAAAAAAAAATTTGTTTATAATAAGTTTTTGAATTAATCGTGAAATAAGATTATTTAAATTCTATTTGCCATTAAGTATTTATAATCGAATGTAATTATTTGTTTCAGTACAAAGCAAAAGAAAGCAGAACACTTACTAAAGGCTTGATGATTACACAAGGCTTGCACATGCCTTTACGTTTAGCTATGGAACAAAAAGTATTTGAAAGTGTTGGGCGTCTTCCCATTTTAAAGTCATCTCGTTTACACACTGAAGTATTGAATGACACACTTGATACAGTGACTGAACGTGATTACTTAAACCCTTCTGAATACAATGAAACTCTAGTTCCATCATTTGTTATCATGGATAAAGATTTGAAATTTTAATATACTAATTAATATTATCTAAATTTAAATGTGTAAAACATTGTCAATATAAATTTTCATTTATACATTATTTGGCTATTGTGTACAGTGAAATAATTAAATAAATATACTAATATTTTAAAATGTTCAACACAATTTTTTTATTATTATTAGAATTAAATGGTAAACTACTTTATGGTACATTCACATTTCAAAAGCCGTGAACATACAAAATATGTTTCTTATAGACATTTATCTGAAATCATCAGCATCCAATTCCACTAATATTCTTCAGATTTTTTTTTTTATGTTCTATAAAGAAAATATATTCTCCTTTTATTGTTCAGAATATTTGAATTTTTAATTTTATATATTATAATAATGCATTTGTTTAGTATATTTTTACTTTTGGTTGTTCTTTGAAATTAATATTGGTTTATAAGTTAATCAATTAAATGAGTATTTAAATATACAAATTTCAAGTAAACTCCTACAAATTTGATAAAGACATTTTTTAATAAAAATATTCATAATGGTATTTAAATGGTAAAAACTTATCACAGATGCTTGTCAAAAAATAATTAATATATTTATAGTATGACTTAAGAATCAATAGATAATTTATAGTGAACACTTTCCTTACTAGGCTACTATCTACCTATAGTTCTGTAAATTACCGTAGAATTTTGTTCCTTTTTATGTGATTCTTTCAGCTATTTTTTTTTAACTCGGATTCTTGGATCTTTTGGATTTTTTCGTTGCTATAAAAAATATCACTGTCTTAAATTTTTAAAATTACTAATGTAGGTTTAAAATGATTGTGTCATAAATTATTACAAGACAAAAATATACTGCTGACTATATAAATATTTCAATATCCAAAATAATTAACTGTTCTTATATTTATAATTTAACTTGGCTTAATATAGAATTTTTTAAAAATATATATTTATATAGATAGTAGATAGTTTATAGATTATAAATAAATTCGACTTTTGTCTTTGTTTAAACTTGAAGTATTTGTTTTGTATTTAAAGCCATGTTATCCTTAGAAATTGGTTGAAAATAAATTAAATAAACTCAATAACATTTATTCTACAATAACATACAGTATAGTGCATTAATTTAATATATTATTCTAGGACTACAAATTTGATCTCTTCTAATATCTAATGAAAAGTTTGTGTGGTAAAAAATAAATAAATAAACAAGAAGTTTATATATAAAAATAAATAAATGCTTAGCTTGGAGGGTTATATTTGTAAAATATTACTGGTTTTGTATTAAAAATTCATCATCATTCATAGGCGCATACACATGGGGGAGATATAGGGCTTCGTCCAACCCTTCCTTAAATTCATGAAAATGTTTTAGTATGTTTTTATGGATCATATAAGTATAAAACCTAAACAACTCCTTCAATATATATTATGCATGTGCGCACTTAGTCAGGTATATATAATGCCGATAAAGTCACGACTGAAAATGAAAAGATGAAGGAAGAATTACATTGAGAAAAATTGGTCGTTTTACATAGAGATAATTATAAATTATATATATAGTATTATTAAATAATATCTTCTGTTAAAATAAATCATCTAAGATATGTTAATAAGAAATATATTTATATACAGTGTGATTCCTTTTAAAGGTAACCATAGGCGTAGGGTGATCAAATATATTGGGGGGGCTGCAAAAATAATAATACTTAATAATAAAAAACACTAAACTAAATGAAAATAAGACATTTATTTGTTTTCAACTAAAATTCCAAGCGTCTATTAGTTTTTGAATAGATATTTAATATATCATTAGAATCAATATATTTGAAATATCTCTTTCAATATTTAGTATTGCCAGGATAAACGGTCTTGAGTCATAGTTGACCGTATATATGTATTGATACGTCTCATTGTCGAAAATGACCTCTTACATGATGCTGAAGAAATTGGTAAGGTCAGAGCTAAGTTTAAAAGTATATACATTAGGAAAAGTTGAAATTGTTATATTTTAGATTCTGAACGGAGTGAAGAATGTACTGATTTTACAATGATGTGTGTTTTATTTTTTTATTTTTTGTGTCTGTCGACACGATTTGGGGCAGTAAAAATTCGATTGCCTTATGTAGCAACTTTTCTGAAAGGAAAGTGGCTCTAGTTGGTACTTGAAATTTTCAATTTTTTTTTAAAATAACGATAACATTTTTTTGGCCGGCCAGAAAATCTTGAAAATTTAATACAAGGATTCTTTTAAGTTGTTCTTTAACTGATAAAAAAAAATCCAAAATCGCAAGTCACAATTTTTTTTTTATAAGTGCTCAAAGTTCCAATTTATACGAAATATGTAAAAATTGCGAAAATTTGCAAATAATTTTGTGGTTGAAAAAACGTAAAATTTTTTTCTTTTATAATTAAATTTTGAAAATTTGGTACAAGGTTTTTCATTAGTTTTTCTTCAATTATCTGTAAAAAAAACTCAACCGGATTCAGACAAAACAATTTTATGAGTGTTTGAAATTTAAATTTTTACAAAACCACGTTAAATAACGGTTTAGCCTCAAACGATTTTTGCTATTTGTTTTTTTTCTAAAAAGTATAAGTTGTAGAAACTTGAAAATTTTATCAGTTGTTTATATTGGCATTTCCTTTATGTCATATTTTTTTTCAAAATATTATATTAATTTTTAAGCCACTTATAGGCATTTAAAATATTCGATTTTTTTACATTTTATTTTTATAATCGGTGATAAAAAAAATTGGGCTCGTACAAAATACTTGAAAATTTAATAGAAGATTCCACAGAAGTAGTTCTTAATGTCATTCAAAAATTATTAAAATCCATAGGCACAATTTTTTTTTATAAGCGTTTGAACAGCGAATATTGACATAAAATTACATGTAAAATATACCGTCAAATGCTATAATACGGTAATATAATGTATAATATTCTAGACTGACAAACTATGTCGCTGTATACAACTGCTAACCCATCCTAATTGAAAAATATATTTATCGTTTCAAAATAAAATATACTTTTTACAATATTTATAAATAACAATGTATTATATCCTAGACAAACATATTAACTCCGTTCAGAATCGTTATTCGTATACAATGATATCTATCATTGCATTCAAATTTAACAAATCCATTGTAATAATGACCTATCCTATAAACGAGGTGCACTCCACCCCCAACTGTACAGCAGAGCGAGGCCCATCCGGTTCTTTTTTTTGAATAAATTTATTTGATTTTTTTGTTCAGGTTTATTATTATAGTTTTGAATACAGTTTTTGGCAACCATCATTTCAGCTTGAAGTGAATTCAAATCAACTTTCAGTAAATCCTATATTAATTAGAACACATTATGAATACAACTTTAAGTAATAAGACAGTTAGTAGGTACTTTCATGCTTCAGTTATTGGTTACATTAGTTTTATTAGTTTTCACTTAAGTTGATTTATTTATTTACATTTAACATACCTTATATTGTTGAATAAAAAACGAACTATTTTCAAAGTCCAGATTGAAAAAGTGATCAATAGAAATTGCATGATTTAAATGATATCATTTTATAACTCTTGATAACAATAAACACAAAATATTATATTAAGTATTATCGCCGATAAATAATTACAAGAGTGATCATTTAAGTATTATCATTCGTCACAAGTTCAATATAATAAGCACAATAATTTTTTATTTAACTTGACGAAATAAGCAAAAATAATACAAATAATTCTGGGGGGCTAAGCTCCCCAAGCCCCCCTCTATATACGCCTATGAAGTTAACATTAAATAATTCTGTCCAGTGACACTGGATTAATATGCGGATTTCGGGAGGGGATAGGGAATACATAAATACACATTTCTTGATGATTTTTACATTTTTAGATTTTTTCGTGTGCGCATGCGCAATACAACTTTCATTTTTTTAAATGGCAACAGGTGTTTTGAATACCAAATTCGAGTAGACCGAATCTTTTTAAGTCGTTTTGGTCCTTTTTATCATAACTCTAAAATCAAAATTGACTAAATGGCAACGAGTCAAAGTTTCGATTAAAATTATAATAATAACTATTTAATAAATTGTTTAAAATTTAGCCCAACATTCTCCATGCATGATTTAAATCGACAAATCACTTTTCTTTGAGTAGCTGCTAATATCTGTTCCTTTTTAAGTTCTGCACAAGCATTTACAATTTTATTTTTGAGATCTTGAACATTTAAAGGTGGAGTTGAATACACTACATTCTTCAAATGTCCCCACAGAAAAATATCTAATGGCGTGAGATCTAGAGATCTTGGTGTCAAAGCTACTGCTCCATATGTACCCATCCATCGATTGCCAAATATATTTTGTAAATACTCTCTTACAACAATTGCATTGTGTGCAAGTGCTCCATCTTGTTGAAAAAATAAATTAGTCTAGTCTCTAATGGAATATCGTCTATGTATGTAGGTAAAACATCAGTTAAAAACTCTAAGTGTCTTCTCCCAGTAAGTCTACCATCGTAAAAATACGGGCCAAGAAGTCTCCCATCGAGTAACCCACACCAAACGTTAATTCCCCAAGCTGTTTGGTGATCTTTTATCAGTCGTCCAATATGGATTGTGATCAGCCCAATACCGGTTATTTTATTTATTAATTATACCGTACGGTTAAACGTTGTTGGTAAACTTTGATTGTCGGTCCCACAGATAAATCGTAGAAAATCGGGTTCGTCATGTAATTGTATCATAAACCATGCAATAAATGTAAGTCTACGATTAGAATCACCTGGTACCAACTTTTGTACTAAATCAGACCTATAAGGGTGCAATTTATTATTTTTCAAAATTGTATGAACTTTTTTATAAGAAATTCTAATTTCGTTGCTAAAATGCTTAATCGAAGATCGAGGATTTAATTGAACATATGCTTATACCTGTAATTCATCCTGTTCGTTTGCCTGTCCAATCAGCTGTCTTTGATTACGTCGATTATTAAAATCGATTGATAAAATTAATAATTTAAATAGAAACTTTAATAATAGAAGTTATGAGAAATAAATCATATTAGTTTGTTTAGTCTTTTCTTAGTAAATTAACTAACATTAATTAATTTCTCAAATTTAAATTTAAATGATTTTATAATATCTGCAAACCTACGGATACAAAAAAAAAAAAATACTTAAAATTTCATAATAATTCATAAAATTCTAGTATGATTGTTGAAACATTCAATAATTTTAATCGAAACTTTGACTCGTTGCCATTTAGTCAATTTTGATTTTAGAGCTATGGTAAAAAGGATCAAATCGACTTAAAAAAATTTGGTCTATCAGAATTTAGTATTCAAATATCTATTGTCATTTAAAAAAATGCAAGTTGTATTGCGCATGCGCACACGGAAAAATCTAAAAATGTAAAAATCATCAAGATATGTGTATTTATGTATTCCCTATCCCTTCCCGAAATCCGCATATTAATACAATGTCACTGGACAGAAATATTTAGTGTTACCTTTAAAAGGAATCACACTGTGTACTTAGGTTAATAATATGTATTCAGTGTTAGGCAAAATTTTATCTAGGTAATTATTCGAATAAAAATGTATTCGAATAATTGTAAAAAATATATTTGAATAAAATGTTATCAAAATAATCATCTAGATAAAATGTCATTTGAATAATGCCTAACTCTGTATGTACCTATTATTATCTAAAATGTATTGATATAAAATTATTTTTAAAATCGCTTTGTAATTTTAAAATATTATTAAAATTATTTTTATTTGTTTCAATGTGTGTAAATAATTCTACAAATGAATTACAGAAAAATATTTTATTATTTCTAAGTAAATACAAAAGAAGATAGAATAAGGAATGAATACGCGAGAGGTAGTGTTGGTGTAGCGCCAATTGTGGACAAGATGAGAGAAAATAGGCTGAGATGGTTTGGGCATATGATGAGGCGAGAGGAAACGAATGCAGTAAGAGTGGTTATGAAGATGGACGTTGAAGGGAAAAGAGGAAGAGGAAGACCAAAAAAGAGATGGTTGGAGACTTTGGAGAATGACATGAGGGCTGTCGGTGTGTGCAGAGGAGATGTGATTGACCGAGTAAAGTGGAGGTGTAGGACAAGGGTGGCCGACCCCAAATAGTTGGGAGGAAGGCGAGGCAAAAGAAGAAGAAGAAGAAGAATTTTAATATTTCTAAGTCTGTATTAATATCAAAATTATAGTTATTTTCTTATAAATGTTTAGCAAAATTTGAATTAGGAGCAGTATTTTTTAATTTTATTTCAGAAATATATTCTTAATATCTTATTTTAAAATAAAAAGTATGATATATTTACATGCATTGGAAGGGAACGCTATCCACTGGCTGTCCGATTTGAAAAAAGAAGTATGAGCCCTTATTAGTTACTATATTTATCTTGTTATTGTTAGCTATAATAATCATATTTTATAATTGTTGTCACCTAAATTTTTAGTTTTATATGTTAATTTCTGTTATATATTATGTTACTACTTGGATAATGTCATATGAATACATATATTATATGTATTCATGATATATACATATATATTATATATATAGTTCTATTATTTATATGTTTGATTAAATTATTATTAATTTTAAAAGTGATTGTTATATTATCAGTATTATTATTTAAAATTTTAACGATTTTTTTTGGATATATGATTTTGATAATAGGTAGGTAAGTAGTTAAAAATATTGTTTAGTGAGTCATGTCTTTCATGTCTTATTTTTATTTAATACATTTATGGACTTTAATAAATATAATAACTTCTAATTATATTTAAATTGCAATTACTTTAATGGGCTATATTATAGATAGGTACTAATAAGCTTGTATTGATAACTATTTTATTTAATAAATTTTAATTAATTTTAGTGAACTTTTAACATATTTCTGAAATAAATTAAAAAAGACTGCACCTAATTCAAAGTTTACTAAAACATGTTTAAGAAAATAACTAAAATGTTGATACCAATACAAACTTAAAAATATTAAATTATTTTTCAGTAATTCAGTTTTAGAAGAATTATTTTCACACAATGGAACGAAGAAAAATAGTTTTAATAATATTTTGAATTTACAAACTGATTATTTTATATCAATACATTTTAAATAATAAAAATATTAATAACTTAAGTATATATTTCTTATTGACATAATATAATATTATCTTAGATAATTTATTTTATTAGGAGAGATTATTTAAAATATATTACCTCTCTGTAATACAATTAAGTCTACAGTTTTCCAATACATCTTTGTCTTATAATTCATTTTGAATAATCAATCCTATTTAAATAAATGATCTTTATGTCAAACGACCAATATTTCTCAATGTATTTCTCTATTTTACAATTATACTGACTACCTAGTATTTACCTAACCATAAATTTTTATTCTAAACTGGTCATACTTTAAAAATATAATACTCCAAATTAAGCATTTATTTATTTATTTCCATATACAGACAATTTGTTTATTTATCTATGCATTAATTTACGAGTGTTAACCATTTACTAATTTTTAGTAAACAGCTGAACAGCTTTGGTTTTTGTTCAAAAATGATATCTTTCACTAATTGTGTAAATTTTAAAAATTTCCAATATTTATTAATATTGTTTTTCAATTGCATCATCCTAGATCTAACATTTAGGTAAAAATATTAAATTGATCTATTGCGTTCTGGCTAAAATAACTGAATCTACAAATTTATTTGATCGAAAAGGTATTCTAAAAATTAGAATTTTTTTTTGAATAATGTGATGCACGGAATTAAAGTCAAGGATATTGGTGGTGAGAAAGGAGAAGCAATCGGGTGAATTTAATGACTGATCATGTGGAATGTTGAAAGAATAAGTATGTACCTAACCTGGTAATTTTATTTATTTGAAATGGGAACAAAACTGACTTTTTTTTTGAAATTCGCATCAAGAGCGAATTCGCTCTTTCTAAACAATCGACACCGAAAACTGTATCGAATGGGTTCTAGTTTTTAAGATGTGGCTGGTGCAAGCGCGTACAAAAAAAAAGTTTGGGGGAGGGCGTTTGGTTATACGTTTTACATACCTTTATAATCTTTAAACCACTTTTATTCTGTACAACACGATTAATAATTTTCTTGAATTTCGGGAGAAATTTGAAACCCTAAAACCACCCTTAAGTACGATCCTGTGCTGGTGACATGGACGTTTACATCGATGAACTATGGTTCTTATGTCATGATCCAAAGTCCGAACATTTGGTTGGCTAGCAGAATTAAGTGACATCTAGCGGTTAACTGCTCATATTGTTAGTCCGATTCCGCCATCGTTAGATCGTACCCATTGATAAACAACGGGCGAATCGTTTCGTACCGAACTTTCGTCGACTCTTATGTTCTCCTAGTAGTACATCCACAAGCATCAGAAAGGGAGAAAAGAGAAAGGAACGCTTAAAAACTCTTACGAAGAATCTTTAAAAATATTACACCTTCCGCTGGAAAGCAACAACGTGTACATACAATATTAGTTCTTACAATTTTTAAGTGCACGAATCATTTTGTATTTCATATGTACCAAGTAGAGCTCTGCACGGTCCGTTTTTTTATAGACCGGACTGGACCGATACATTTTAACAAAGATCAGGACTAGACCAGACCGATAAAATAAAAGAAATCCAGACCGGAATGGACCGTGAAATTGAAAATTGAGGTTCTCTCTCCGGTTGCGCCATTGACTATTATTCATTACTACTTTTATATCACCAGTGTTGGGAATAGATAACTAATAATTTATCTAGATAAAGATAAAGATGACTATACTAATTCTTATCTAGATACAGATAAAGATAGTTATACAAAATTTCATCTAGATAAAGATAAAAATAAGTACATTTTTATCTATATAAATATTAGATAATTTCATGTTTGATTTTGAAAATATTCAGGATACTACAGCTTACAGATATTAGGTAAAAAATTCATTTTTTAAACTCATTTCAAACATTAATAAACATAAAATATAAAATAATTTTTTTTTGAAATAAACTTCATAAGAAGATTGTCATTTTGTCAGTTATTATCTGTGTCATAGGTATATGATGTACAGAAAAATGTAAAAATGAAAATATAGAAACATTTTAAATTTTCAAATTTTATTTTTATTCTATTTAAATAAATTATCTAGATTGGTACTGATAAATAACAAGATTTTTATCTAGACGAAGATAAAGATAACTGAGTATAAATTTATCTAGATAAGATAAAATATAAATAATTTTTATCTAGATAACTTATCTAGATACATTTATCTAGATATTTCCCAACACTGTATACCACGTACCTAATAATTACGTATAATTTAAAAGCACTTGACATAATTATTATACTGTATAGAATTTATTAGACGATTAAATAACTTCTACTGAATAGTGTGTAGAGTCTACAGTGTGGATAGGTAATCATCGTGCAGTAAGTAGTGACTAGTGTAAACGGTCTAAGGTAGTAGGTATCTACTAATTACTCTACCTACTTATCTAATACCTAGGGGGTACGTGTTAGGGTAACGTAGAAAAAATAAGTAAACCCAAACAAAATATGAATTTTGTCAACAACAAGACTTTAATAATTATTATAAAAACATGACGAGCTATTTTTGTATCCCAAAACGTTATAATCTAAATTAAAATAATTTTTTTTTTTTTTTTGAAAAAATGTTTATTGTAAAGAAAACATTTATAAAACAAGTAAATAATAACATCAAGATTAAATTATACAATAAATTATCTATCTCCTTTAAGCATATGCTTGTAATATACCTAATATTATGAAGTTATTTTTTATTTTACCACGTCATAAATATATAAAATTATATAAAGTTAATATCACGGGACTGGACCGAACGAGACCAAATTTGAATTGAAGACCGACCAAACCGGACCAATTTTATTATTTTTTTAGAGGAAGGGACCGAACCGGACCGAACAACATAAAATTACAATACGCAAAGACCGAAAAAGACTGGACCACGGTCCGGTCTGGTCCGGTCCGGACCGGTCTAGACTGGACCGTGCAGAGCTCTAGTACCAAGCATGTGATTTTTATACTGTAATATTTTAGAGAAAAATTAAAACGGCTAAGAATACCACTTACATTTTTAGGTGTGTAGGTGCAGACATGTGTGACGGTGGTATAGGATTTTATTTTATTTTTTATTTTTGATTCATGTACATGTCGTAGGTTATATGGAAGCTCTTTGCAATGGGGCAGCCCGTTTGCGAACTACTTATTATTTTTCCAAACAGCCTGTTTTTCAGGCTCATTGCAAACAGACTAACAGCAGTTAAAAACTACAATCGTTTTATGATAATAACCGCATGACTATTGTATTACTAATTTTATTTTATATTTCTAACCATATGTAACATGTAAACTGAACTATTATAATAATATATTAATAGTATAACAATCAATTATATTAACAAGCTTATTATTAAATTAAATTTAAAATTTATAACCTTATCGATAGAACATAGATAATTAAGAGATTGATATTGATTAATAATTTAAGTAATTCATAATCAAAAGTTAGTATCAATATTAGACAATGTTTATAAATTTAAAATAAATATTCATTTACAAAGGAAAAAAATGAATTGAATATTTATTATAATATAAATAATATAATAGTTAATATACCAAATATAATAGTTTAGTTTACATGTTACATATGGTTAGTAATATAAAATAAAACTAGTAATACAATAAGTCAAGTAGTTATTATCATAAAATGATTGTAGTTCTTAAAAGCCCTAACTGCTGTAAGACTGTTTGCAATGAAAGTCGCAGAATTTTGAAATTTTTACCAGCTGTTAAGATTGGCATTTCTTTTATGACATATTTTTTTTCAAAATATTATTTTGATTTTTAAGCCACTTATAGGCATTTAAAATATTCGATTTTTTTAAATTTTATTTTTATAATCGATGATAAAAAAAAATTTGGCTCGTACAAAATATTTGAAAATTTAATAGAAGATTCCACAGAAGTAGTTCTTATTGTCATTCAAAAATTATTAAAATCCATAGGCACAATTTTTTTTTATAAGCGTTTGAACAGCAAATATTGACACAAAATTACATGTAAAATATAATATAATGTATAATATTCTAGACTGACAAATGATATCGGGTTTTTTAAAATGCTTTAACTCAAAAACGAAAAACCGCAACTACTTGAAATTTTCATCAAATCTTTATATTGACGTTCTCTATACATGGTTAAGTTTTCAAATTATTTTGACATATTTTGACTTATTTATAGACAATTTAAATTTTCGATTTTTCTAAATTTTTCGTTTCAAAATAAAATATACTTATTACAATATTTATAAATAACATTGTATTATATTCTAAACATATCATTTCCGTTCAGAATCGTTATTCGTATACAATGATATCTATCATTGCATTCAAATTTAACAAATCCATTATAATGACCTATCCTATGAAGAGTCGCACTTCACCCCCAAGTGTACAGCAGAGCGAGGCCCATCCGGTTCTTTTTTTTTTTATTTTTCCGATAAAAATGTTTGCCATCCATATCTAAATATTTATTTATTTATTTCCTGTTTGTCCCACATAATTTGCTACTGCGAGTTTTATCGTTTCAGATATTTTTAGATCACTGTCATATAATTACGACTTGATTATTAAATGGTTTCTTAAAGAAAAACCACGTGGCTTAGTATATGTATAGATGTACCTGTCATAAAAGAAAATGTTTTAGTTCTTCGAGCAAATAAGTATATGGTCGAATAAGTTTTCTAACGATCCTTACTTGTTAAATGTTGACAACAACTCAAAAGTATATTGTACCGTTTGTTTATATAAAAGCACGAAGTAGTTTTATGTATTAAACGTATTGCAATTTTATCACCCGGGTCTATCCGCCTGATCCATCCACATATACCCGTCAGTTGAATGTCAATAGTTTAAATACTTTCAAACTTTTTTATTGTCTACCACCTACACTATGTTGAAAACGATGTGAGTAAACAAAATACGTTTATTTAGATGTTTGTATACGTTTGAATACATTTCGTTCGATCTCAATAGTGAAGCTCAAATGAATAAAAATCTTATAAATATTAAATTATTAAAAATAATTAAATGTACTTAAATTATACTATGAGAAACTTGATAAATAAATCGTATTTTAGACCCATCGCTGTGAATAATTTAATATTCTATGTAGAAGTGCAGACTTTAAAAAATATAAATCATTACGGAGAATATAAACTGCGATGAAATGTATATTATTTAGATAGTAATTAAATAGCTACACTTATACTATTGAATTTTACGAAAATAATAACTGATGATTTCGTATGTTATATTTGTTATCCAAAAAACCATTCAGACCTGTTGATCAAATACGCGAAGTCGGTTAGAAATAGAACCAAGTATATATAAAATATATCTTTGTATAAAGGTAATTTAAATGGATGTGATATATTCACAATCAGATATTTTATTTTACTTTTTTTTTTTAATACTTAAATTAATCTCTTAATATTAATATATTCATTTTAATTTAATTTAAATTAAAATTTAAATAATTTTTGATCCTTTTAAGTTTCAATAAAAATATATTAGTTATTTTTTCATTCAGAGTTTAAGCATATTATGAATACAATAATATTGTGCTAATATTAATATTTATGTACATCTGTGAAGCCAGTAAGTAACTGCATCTACTATTATACTGAATTTCTTATTTTTCTATTGTTATCTTAACGAAGTTTTGTATTGATTTAAAATTATTTCCTATTTTTTCCTTCTTATGCAAGAAAATACAAATTGTTGGCCTATTAGTTATCTCGTAAAAAAGATATTTTATAATCAACTCATATATTTTAATGTAATGCTAAATTTTTTGAAACTTCAGACAATTCTTATTTATTCACGCAAATATAGTCAACATTTCATTTATTTTGATAATATTTTTTATTTTTTTATAATATCATATCGTTTGTCTAATAACAGTTATTAACAATACATGATGTATAGTAGTTACCACTATACATCAGGTATTGTTTTCAAAACGATCATCTATACCAGACATGCCCAATCCGTGGAAGTATTCTAACCGGCACGTGATTATTTTATAAAAACTAGAAATTTGTATAGATACAAGTAAAAACAAAAAATTATAATTTAAAAAATATTATTTTAATAAGAATTTTAACAATTAAAATTATCTCACAATTTTTAATTTTAATATTAAAAAAATATGTTTAATTTTAAAATATTTAATAAAAATTAATTAGTGAGAAATTTGGGATTATTTTTCTTTAACCAATCTTTCAATATTCGGAGTGAAATGTGTAACGCCAATTCTTAATAAGAGTTTATTTTAATAACCTAACCTGGGTTATAATAAAGTTAATAAGGGTCAATCCAGATCTTTCTGAACATCTTACGAAATTCATTAAAAAAAAACGTTTGATCACAAATATAAGTAAAACCAAAAAATGTAAATATACGCATTAATCATTCCTTTATTTTTGGAATATTATCATAAAGGGTCTTATAAAAATATATTAAATTTGTGTTTTTATCCGTGATTCCTTTATATAAATTTTTCAAATGATTATTTGTTTTTAAATTAATAAGTTCAAATTGAATAGTATCATAAACCTCATTTTCATCAGACAAAATTGGATTTTAAACTATCCTAAATGAAATCATATATGATTTTAAGTCTTGAATATGGTTTTCAAATTCTATTGAAAATTGCTCCAACATACTCATAAATTCATCAAAACGTCAATAAATAAATTTTGTTTATTTCTTGATATGTTTTAAAATGTGAAAAACTTCGGTTTAAGATTTGGTTTTTAAAAAAGTTGCAAATTTATTTCAAACGATTTTATACCATTTATAAGTTCGAAAATAATTTTTGGCTGTTTCTGAAGTTTAAGATTTAATTTATTAAATGAGCTAAAATATTAGACAAAAAAGTATGATACTATATCCATTCCTCGTTTTTAAATTCTTTCATCAGTATATTTTTTTCTATCATAAATATTTGAATTTACCGCTAGAGATAAAAAATTGTTTTAATATCGTCCTCGAATTATCCACTGAACCTTGTTATGATACAACACATCTTTATTCTATTTATTTATTCAATATCATTAATTTTTTTTTTATAAATAATCTATGTTTTAATTCATAAGGTCTAATGAAGTTGATTGTTTTTGTTACAACTTTCATTACATGTTCCAAATTCATAATTTTACCTCACAAAGATTGCTGGAAATAATATAGTGTAAAAATTTAGAAGTTTTACTTTCATTGAAATTTCTATTTTTACAAGATATCAAGTTAACTACTTCATAACTTACTCGAATAATCTCTTCCTTACCTTTATAATGGTTTTGAGATAAATTTCCCTCTCGTTCAATTTTGAAATTTCGTTTGAATTTTTCTAACAAAGAAGTTCTAAGTTATCCTAAAATATAAATGTAATCATTTATTTCTAAATGTACTAACCTTAATAATACCTTCTTAGTACCTTCTTCAAAAAATAAAAATGTATAGTAAATATGTACTTTTACAATTGACAAATTTGACTAAATTTTACTTTCATAATGTCTTTTAATATTAAATTATTTAGTTTTGTGGCATATCAAACACATAACTTTATTATGATACTCAATAAAAATATAGATGAAACTCTAATTATCATTGAAAATAAGACTTTCAGTATCAACTTTACGTTTTTTGTTTTTAAATATATTAATGATTAAAATTTAATTTATTATTTTTTTTCAAACAAGTAATGCCAAACTGCAGTTTCTAATGACGAAAACAAACTAACGACTAGCATAGAAAAATTCAGTACTTCAAACACACACAATTTGAGCCATAAATCCAATAAGTGAACAAATACAATATTATACCTATTATACATTTTATCAAAATATACAAAAATCCGTGTAATATAATATATTAACATTATATTTTTATTTATAAATGTTTAATACAAAATTCGAATATGGCCCGCAAAATGGAAAAGGTTGAGCACACCTAATCTATACTATTACATAGAATATTTCTCTCTCTCCTTCTTTCTTAGATGTCCTTCGTTCTATGGATACGATAAAATTAGATTTGCTCATAACAGCAATTTAACCACTTTTTCGCCGCCAAATATTATTTTATTAAAATGTCCAATTTTTCCGCAATACTCTCCGGTAGTCGAATGCGTGCGGACACAAAGTTTTCTCGCGGGGACTGCAGATGATGATGTGATGAAGAAAAAACGCTAGATTTTGCGCGTAAATGTATACCCTCGGGGTGTATGTATGTATGTATATATATATTAACTACGACTAACACTGACGGGTGCGGTAATTGAACCGGAACCCTCTGACAACCGAACTGTCAATGTTGTGGTATCTTATCGGGAGAAAAAATCCTTTTCTCTTTCCATTTCCCTCTCAATCTCTCTCTCTCTCTCTCTCTATATATATATATATATATATATATATATATATATAATACTTGGCATTTGTTATGTATTATATTTATATAATATAACACTTTTATCTCGCCCTTTATATGTACGACGTGTGGACAAGAGGGAACTTTGTGTAATTACTATATTATGCCTGTTTAGTACTGTACCCACATATATATGCGTATTTTGTAATGACATGGTTAGGTGTAGGAGATGAACTTGTGGATAAATGATGTGCAAAATAGATTATTCTTATTACTATTATTGTCAACACAAATGTACATTTGTACATTTAAATGAGATTGCTGTAAAATTGCGTAATAAATAACCTCTGTATAAAATAATCAAACTCGTATAAATCGCATGTGACTCCTATTTCATATTTTAGGTAACTGACTAACTTTACGTTCTTTCTAATGAATGAAAATAATGTGCTTGACGGGGAGTAACCGAATTGGTTCCCGTTTGGCCGAATCGGTTCCCGTGTGAAAAAGTTATTTTATTAAGTTAGGCCGAATTGGTTCCCGTTTAAAAAAGTTATTTTATTAGGTTGAGCCTAATTGGTTCCCGTTTGTGTACAGGTAATTTTTAATTTGGTACAAAATATAAATTAGACAGTATAAAATATAAATGTACCTACAAGGCTACACTCTATAATCTATAGTATAATATACAATAAGATGGCAACATATTTATATATTGGAAGTTTAGCAAATTATCGGTGATATCCCAAACAATTAAGATAACGATTGAGATATATGTACTTTTATAGCTGTATGGTATATCGTCTATATTATCCTATGTACGAATGACAATAATGTTGGTGAGCAGTGAGCACTGTACAGTCTTGAATAACGCATCGTGTAAATTTGTAACTTGTATTTCGTATATTAATTTATATTTTTTAATTTTAATTTTTCGTAATTATGGAGTTTATGTTTAGTGAAAAGGGAACTAAGTTGTTGATTATTGATAATTACAAGTTTGGATTCCAAAAGAACCTAGCAGATAACATAAAGTGGTGGATATGTACAAAACGAAAATGTAAAGCATACGTTAAATTGAACGGAGATTGTTTATGTGAAGAAGTATTAACACATAACCACGAAAGTGAAGACGATGGTAAACTTGTGCGACAACAATTGACAAATTCACTAAAAAGAAAATGTGACGAACTTATTACAGAGTGACCATCTAAAATTATATGCAAGGAAATAGATTCAAACAGTCATAGTGAGTCACTACTTCAAAATTATATTAACAGAGTCCGTAAAAATTTGAATGCTGCTAAATTAAGAACAATTCCAAAGTTACCTTCTAATCTTGAAGAACTGCATAAAAGCGTCAGTGAATAATCGTTAATAACTAATCTCGGAGAAAACTTTATTTATGACAATGATTCTGTCAACAATATAATTACATTTACATGCACGCAGAACTTGGAACAACTCAAGAAAGCCGTTCCGTTATTTGTCGATGGAACATTCAAAAGTTGTCCTAAGCAATTTTACCAATTATTTTCTATTTTTATCAAGGTACAAAACAGCTATGTTCCTGTCGTATTCAGCCTACTCCCAAACAAGACTACAGACACTTACATACTTGCATTAAATAAGGTCGCAAAATATCTAACAGTTGGCACGGTTTTCGTAGATTTTGAAACAGCTATCCATAGTGCCATAACTTCACAGCTACAGCAAGTTACAGTTAGAGGTTGCAGATTCCATTTATATCAGTCATGATGGAGAAAAATTCAACAGTTTGGTCTCTCCAATGAATTTAAAGATAATGCTTCTGAAATCGGACAATTTCTGAAACTATTATTTTGGACTGCCCTTATTATCACCTTTGAAGACGTCGAAGATTGTTTTTATAATGATTTGATGGCCATAAAACCTTACTGCCCAAAATTGGATCAGTTCTTTGACTACGTTCATGATACATACATAATGACAGACAGTATATTTCAACCGAAAATTTGGGCTAGATTTGACAAAAATATTGATAAGACTATAAATTGTTGCGAATCGTTCCATTCAAAGCTGAATAAAGAATTTACATCTGCCCATCCTAATATATTTTATTTTATGGAGACTTTAAATAGTATTCAGACATCAAATTATATTAAATTTCGAAGTAATAATACTAGAAAACTTACTAGCAAACAAGAAAAAAATAACAAATTCTTGGAAAATTGTATGACTGAGTACACTAATAAGAAGCTTACGCGAATTGAATACTTAAAGAAAGTTTGCTTGAAATCAACGGTTTTAAATAATTGTGTTTATTATATTTTATTATTTGTATTTTATACCTACACCTAGTGATGACTATAATTGACTTCCAAATCAACGATTTAAAATTGTATATATTATATCATTTTTTTTTTATAACACACATTAACGCACATTTTTAACCAAGCCTTCTTTTAAGTTGACAGTCCTAAGCCTGTAAAATTGAGAAGGAAAATGTACGTAAATAAACGGGAACCAATTCAGCTCAACTTAATAAGATACCTTTTTTAAACGGGAACCAATTCAGCTTGCCTTAATAAAATACCTTTTTCAAACGGGAACCAATTCGACATGTGGTGTTAGAGCTCGGGAACCAATTCGGTACCAGCCGCCTAACGGATTAATTTATATTTGTTTCAAAATGTTGTGGTAATTGAGAAATCTACCAAGAAAAAAATGACTGATATTAAGATTAAATAATTCATTTTAACGGTACAATGCACAATTAGTGAAAGCAAACTGAACTTTTCTTTATCTTTTTTAAACATTTTTGATTTAATTTGGACCTGTAAATTGAAAAAAAAAATTGTACGCATAAATATTATATAATATTAATCGTGAAGCTCTTAAATTTTAGTATATATGTATATAATATGTTTTGTTAATAAAATGCTACAGAATTTAAACTTTGAAAACTTATAACTTAATAATTCGAGGAGTTTTTAGTCGTTTTCACCAGTAAGTTTCACCTTACGGTTGGCATGATATATGTAAATTTAGACTATCTAATTAAAAAATGTTAAAACCACACTTTTCAATATTCCTTAATATTGTAGTGCTACATTCCTATTTGAGATTAAGTACACACGTACCGTCGTATCAAATCTTACGCGGCGTTTAAATCGAAAAAACGAGACGTGCGAAGGAACCGCAATAGTACAAATCGTTTATTAACGATATACTTATAAATATATCGTCCTTACATATTATAATGAAACATATAGTTTAATAAATAAGACGCGTGTGCGTATGCGTGCCGCATGTGAGTGGTGTGTATAATGCACACAAAGGAGGCATTTTCAATGTCAATTGAACCTTAACTAAACACTATAATATATAAAGCACGATAATCGAACCATATGCAGCATCTATAAATGCGCGTTTGAAGTACATATAAGTAACACACTTATATCTTATATACTCACTTTCGTATGCACCACCCCACTCATGTACAATATACATACACTGTATACGACTATGGTGAAACGAGGCGCCTTTGAACCAATTCTGTTCGATACTTTTAAAAACATATTTGTACAAAGAGAAATACCGCATGTGCCGTTTTTAAGGAAGAACGACGATGCAGTTTTCCTTCTCGCGACTCACATAAACCTGTGTCTCACATTACGCGTGTCGCCGTAAACGTTTTCATTAAATTATAATGAAGCTACATAAAAATCTAATGTTTATGTACATCTTAGTAAATTCTTCACGTTCTTACACATAAAATTGAAATCTTATATTAATAGTTCATGGTGCAATCACCGAACAAAATGTATTGTTCGATAAATTTGCTTGATATAGAATTACTTTTTATTTCATAAACAATCGTTAATATGCACTGATAGTTGAAGGTTGTTAAAGCATTGTAAGAATCTACTTGAAAAATAATATCTATACCTAAATGTAATTATACACATACTCTCTGCAATGGTTACCTATATGAAGAATTTTTTAAAAAAAAATTTTCTTCCTTTAAAACCTAGGTTTTATCTAATTATCTTTAGAACATTATTTCGAATTTAAATATGAATGCTTGTAAGATATTTCTTGCAAATTTCTCACGTGAATCGATATGTCACATCATCGATTTTGGGCTTGTCCGTTTTTCATAACCGAGTCGCCAAGATCAGAAAATGTGATGTACCATATCGATTTGTATGAGAACTCTGCAAAATAAAGCATGTTGAAATTTGTTTGTTCTTATTTCACATATCTGATTAAGACGGACGGTTTTTACTGCATTTCAAATAAATTTTGTTTAATTATGATTATTTTACAATAAAAACAATTTTGACTAATCAAATATGTGAAATAAGAACAAATAAATTGCACCTACGTTGATCATGCTGAGTTTTTATACAAATCGATATGTCTCACTACATCTTTTGACTCTGGCGACTCGAGCGTGAAAAACGCGCAGCAAGCCCAAAATCGATGTCACATATCGATTCACGTGAGAAATTCGCAAGAAATACATTACAAGTATTTGTGTTTAGATTTGAAATAATGTTCTAACATTAATTAGATAAAACCTAGGTTTTGAAGATAAAAATAAAAAATTTGAAAAGATTCTTTATTTGATCACTCCAGAGAGTACTCGTATACTAATTTCCTCAACCATTTCAGGAACACTCAGTAAATATATCTTTATAAGTACACGATTATCGCAAAACAATATAAATTTAACCCGAATGTATTCAATACTTAAACACATATTAATGAATTTATGCATCAGCTCGTATTATAACGTGTTTTCCGATTTCGAGTGGCGTAACGATTGCAAAAGATATAGTTAAGTAAACACTGCATCTCTCCTTCTCACGACACGTGTAAAACGCGATGTTCTTCACCACGTCATTGGCGAGGATTTCTTAAACACAACTTTTTCATTATATTATAATCGCACGTATACACTCATTCGTGTATATGTATAACAAATATTATATATATATTAATAATTTGCAATATCGCGTACGTCGCGCGCCATGCCAATATATTAACACATCATGCAGAAACGGTCGATAAGATCTACATTAACTCATTCGTATACATATATATGTATATATTTCTTGGTGTGTGTGTATGTACAACACCCGGACTTCAACCCCTGTCGCAGGTTCACTACCCCTATATGTGTGTGTGTCGAGGGGTCGCGATCCGCTTCGGACCGATGACGGACTCATTTTATACATACACATGAAGGACTGAAGCAGCCGCGTGCATTTATACATATTATTATTATTATTATTGCTATAGCGGCCGAACACGGACACGTGACCACTGCACTCATATACGCGTATGCATGTGCACTGTTATTGTAAGTTGTTTTTTAACCCTCGCCTCCGTCACCGCCGTTATGTACGGTGATTTTTTTCTCCTCACTCTTTCCCTCTCTATCTATATATCTTTCTTCTATTCTCTCTCCGTTGTTCATCGGAGGCGTGCGATTTCACGGATATGTTGTTATTAAAAAGTAAAAAAAAAAATAAACCGCCACATCATCCGAAAACTGTTGATCGCGCGCGCTCCGTTTCAAAACGCAACCATTTGCGACGACGTCGTATTGTAATTTATCGCGTTATCCGCACGCGGATCGAAAGAACTCAAAGCGATTCAGGTGTACGCGTACTACATACGAGTACACATCGTGCTCTCGGGGTTACGATGTGTGTATATAGTCATTACACGCGTATTTATTTTGTATACGTTATTAATATTGTCCTTTTCGTTCTTTATTCCCACACGCACGCACGCATCTCCGCATTAAAGTAATGTAATCTCTTGTCCGACTGGTGTTCGGTCTGAATAGCGTTTCAAGTCTGACGTGACAACTGATCTCTCTATATTTAAATTTAGAAAAAACCATAATGCTTGAACTTGCAACAAACATTTTTAACTATAACAACAGAAATATCTCATATTTTGTAGTTATTTCATTTATTTATTTTTTTATGTGGGAATTTGTATACAATAAAAATGTAAGTATAAAAATGTTTATCTATGTTCGTAAATCGTGATCGATATTACACGTGTATTTTTTATACACTGATCATCGCAAACAGTAGTTCGAAGATCCTGTAAGCATACACAGTGCGTTTGTCACTTTTTGGTATGCATCAGTAAAACAGTAGTATATTTATAATTACGGGTTGCAAATGTTAATGAAGGTGATATATCATCTTTTAGAACCTTTATTGTTTTATATGATAAAAATGTATATTTTTATATTATAATAATTAACATTTCAAAAAATGTACAATAAAATGTGTTTGAAAAGATTGTTGATGCTAGTTAAAATATAGTTAAGTTAAGTTAATATTAACATTTCAAATCTAGTATTAAATAATAATTGAATTCGAATTTATATAATAAATATAATAATTATATAATAATCATATAATAATTAGATATTAGTTTTTAGTAAAAAAAAACTCAGAAGTATATACTCAGAAATTGAAAGAGTGCAAGAATATAGTAATATATCGTGGGACTACGTCAGGTGAACTAAACTATCAAAAAAAATATACCCTTAATCACAGTGATTCATTTATAATAAAATCAACATAATATTATTTATTTACACTATTATTGTAACCACAATAAATCGATGACGGTGTCGATCATTTTAAAATGTAATCAATAAAATATTAATTATTATAAATCCAATTTATAGTTAACCATGAATACCATGACCGATTGTCATGATTTGCATGATTACAGTGTTATTAAATCTTCACCGTTGACTGTTATACATAATATAGATTATATAATTTTTTAAAAATACATCAAACGTAGTACAAAGTATTGTATATGGAAATATATTGTTATTATAATATAGATAAATATTCCAAAATAACGTTAAGTTTGAAATATAAAATGGAAGAATTCCAAATTTTAAATTGTATTTCAATGTTTTCATAACGTTAAAAAATAAATAAAAACGGAAAAAAGAATTTTTGGAAAATCTTCACCGATTATTTATTTTATTTTTTTTTTGTCACTTCCGAATGGGGAAAAACGACCGGAAGACGGAGAATGAAAAAAAAATAAAAAAAAATTGTATTTACACGATTGTTCGGCCCTTTCTTCGTTGATAATAATAATAATAATAATAATGCGATAAAAAATTCACAGCTAATACGAAATTATAAAGTCCCCCTTTCGCGCGCCGCCCGCGACGTGTGTGCTCATTGGACCATTATTTCCGTGTGTAATCCGCCGTGAAAACAGACACGGCGCTTTCCTTCCTGCTGCCACCTACTATATATACCCCCGGCGCGTCCCTCCCCCTCCCACCCAACGCGGCCGCACGAAATATTATAATACACATAACGTTATATAATATATATGTTCTAAGGTACCTATATATACGTATAATATTCTTCGGAGATGCGGGTGTGCACAGGAGCAGGATTGTGTACTGCGCAGGAGGAATTAGGAAAGAAGCGCACAAAAAAAAAGTAAAAAAAAAGAGCTGCTGTTTACTGGTTCCGGTGTATAGCAGTGCACATTTATATACATATTATTATATTTATACACATTGTCTGTACCCTGTACACCACACACATACACACATTGGCTTGCATAAATGAAATCTGTTTCGACATTGAAATATATTCATTGTGCAGACTCTAACGAACGGTAAATATCGCAGCCAAATCGAATTAGACTGTGCACGAGGAAATGGAAATATATCTCCTGTATGGAAATATCATATTTGTATGTATATTATTTTACAGCGGCGGGTAATAGCAACCGTGATAAACTAAAACACCTGCTCACAATCATACGAAGAGTACCACCGCAGTCGTCCGAGTTACGGTTGTGACATTATATTATTACGTCGGAATAATATTACACTGCACGTTTCGTAATAAGGAGTAAAGGAATAATCCGGCACATCGGTATTTATTATTTAATTCTAGTACCATATTATGCAGTGAACTAATTTGGAAGAAATCTTACAGATCGTTTGACTTGTTAACCAAATCGTCTCACCTTTAGAACTTCCTGTGTTTTCGCAAGAGGGTTGATGTTCAACGCGTCGTTATCGAACAATTTCTATTAATGTAATATATTCGTAGAACTCGATGAAAACGTAAGAATGAAATATATGAATCGACAAACTGGCATGGAATGTATTTTTATTGTATTTGCAATACTACACATCGTATAATATAATCACGATAAAGAGAAAAATCAAATTTCCTAAAAATTGTGAATCCCTGTTTTATTTCAGCCATTTGTAAGCTAAATCTCAAATATACTGATACATTTTTTTATTTTTTTCATAAATTTATTTTTTCTTCTCATAACTCATGTATATTTTTGCTCGTTTTATACAAATAAATTATAATATTCTAGAAATTAAATGGTAAAAATGGTTTGCAACTAAAACATATGTTTATAAAACTCGGATTACGAGAAATGGGTTTTTGAATTTTCCAAAACTGTTAGTTTATCCATATAGCATTGTAATTTTTAACTGTATAATAAAACTATAAAAATAAACATTTTTTTACTAAACAAATACTAAATTGTATTCTGTAATAAAATAAATGCAATTTATGTTTATATAATATAAAGTTGCACCAAAAATCGAGTACACTGAAAATCCATCGGGAAAAAGAAAAATAACATTTTTAACTTTTACGGTGATTTATTTCATGATTTTCATTGTTTTCAACTTAACTGTGCATATGTACGCGTGGTATACATGATAAATTCTTCAACTATAAAATATAAATCAACCATACCATAACCATAACTATCAAATCGTTTGTTTTCTACAACGACGACATAACATAAAAAACAAAAAAAAACAATTTGAAAATGTAATTTACTATAAACCACGTGGCTAACTAATGATAAAGCAATTCAACAACTATTATCCGGTGGTTAATTTTTTATACTCACTTATGTCGTTCTACTAGTATATATAAAACCCCAATACCTATTATTATTATTTGAAAATAACTCATAAATGACGATTTTATATGATGTCGTTGTTGTAGCAAACAAGCCAAATAAAATACATTTTTATTTTTTTTTAATTAATCGCTAAATTTTCAATATTATACCGCTTATTTTCTTTGGAATGTCACGAGACACGCGTTACGTCAGTTTAGTCGATCTTGTATGAATTTCCTACTGCATCCTGTTGTGTGTGTGTGTATTATTATTGTTCATATGCGCGTTAATAATATTTCAAAGGAAGTTGCTCAGTTGCGTAATTATAATAACGAACTTTCATGATAATGGTGGTCATAATACTACGTAATAGTTATAAACACATATTATATATTTCTTGAATTAAAAAAATGAGAATAGTTTAAATTCATTTAACAAACTAATAATATAAAGTACAGATTGTTACTTAAAGATAAAAATAAATGTACCAAACATTACGGACTCGATATTATTGAATTTTGTGCGAACAGAAAATGTTTTAATGGATGCCGTTTATTATAACTATTTATAATTAAGTATTTATCATAACTATTTTCATACTAAGTTTTCTACTTAAATATTGCATTTTGTAACATAAAGGTTTCACTATCCGCATAATATATAATAATTAAATTACTAAAAATACTAATCAAAATATAGGTACTACAGATGTACTAGATCAAATGCATTACTTAAATCCGATAAATATTAAAGTGGATAACACGCTAGGCGATTCGAACGCGCGTTTCGAACGTCGCGATTTTAAAACGCGAACGCGCGTTCCTTACACATTAGAAGCGTGTCGACGCGTTCGCCAGCGTTTTAAAATCGCGCTGCTAAAATGAATCAATGAAATGAAAATCACAAATGATGAATGACCTCGTAAAATATAAAATAAACGCGACGTTTCGGCGATTAAAACGCCCAATGTGAATAATAACATTGGAAATTACTTGTTTAATTTTAGAGCGTTCGCGCGATTAATCGCTCAAAATTAAACATGAACGTTTCGGCGCGTTCGATCACCAACGAACGCGACCGAACGTGCGTCTCATTTACATGTGTGAATAAGCCCATATAAAAGTATATGTTTAATTTTGGGCGATTAATCGCAACGTTCGAAACGCGCGGAGACGCGCGTTCGAATCGCCTAGTGTGTAATCCACTTAATACTCATCAACGTATTTCTATTATAAACCAATTGAATAATATTGTGATGCAGTTTTCGTAATTTCCCATTAAAAAAAAAAATTGTTTTGTTTCTATCGCATGATCATTGATCATGGGCATTGATCATGTGTAAATTTCAAATATTCGAATAATGATAAAAGTAAAGGATGATAACGAAATTCACAGTGAAAATACCTACGCATATCTATGCATCGACGTAACCGCTATTATAGATTTTTGGCCGCGAAACCAATGTGTTATTGTTCGGCTAAAAATCATTACATTGTAACTACAACCAAAAACATGTATTTACACTCCACGGGTCGTCTCGGATGGTGCGTTCTGGTCAATAATCCCTGAACCTTTGGCAATCAAGTCAACCATGTCGAACCTTCCAGGAGCGTTTTAAGTACCTCGTATTAGTTATCTCGTTAGTCCATCTGGTCGGGAAAAAGTTATTTCACAGATATTCGCACTGCACTACAGATACACGTATACACGTAAACACGCATACGTACAGTTTCGCGAAACCAACTTGGTCTTCATTCTAACAGTTTGTTTCAGATTCAAGTTTTCAACGCCAAGCCAGTGAACGTGGGCCGATCGTACAGTTCGTCAACAAACCAACCCCGATCGCACATCGTCCCACGAAAGCGCACAACGGCAGTATAGCGACAGTCGGTACGTAATACACACACGCATATAGGAGCCGAGGACCGCGCGGAGAGTTTTAATCAGATTTGCCGAATTCGGATAACAAGTGCGCCGCGTGCGCGTGTGTAAGTATAAACAACACGCGGGTGCGTGCGCGTGCGGGTGCGTGTGCGCGCAGTATAATTGTGTGTCAAGAGATGAGGAACCACGCGGCTGCCGCTGCCGTGCATACGCGTCGCGCGTGTGTACAACGTCAAAACGTTAAGACTCCCTCGCTTCCGCTCGGCCGATCGGAAAACATTAAGCCAATAATATGTGCTTCTTTCCGTCGCTCCGCAGACTTGTACACACACGCGCACTCCCGCGCGTTTTGTTTTCCCGTTTTCATTCGTACACGTACACGTACACATTCCGCGTGTGTCGAAATAATTATCGCGCGGAGGTGCACTCTCTCGTATCCAAACGAATCGGATTTGAGAAAACACACCCGCGTGTGTATCTATACAATTGCGTACACAATATTGTGTACCTACTCACGCGCGGGCACGTGCGATATCCTCCGCACGGTTCTAAGAATTAGTCGCGATCCCCACCTCACCCCCGACCGCGGTTCCTTGCGTAGCAGGCGCCCGCCGAGTCGCCGAGGACTTCGGAAGTTTATTTTGCCGCTCCGTGTAACCTACTTATACACGTATTTATTATACATGGTTTCCCGGCGAAATACGTGCACACGTGTACACGCGAATCAGTCGTATTTTATTTCCGTCGACTTCCTCCAAATGATGCATTAGTACCTTAAATCTCCGGCCCGCCGTATAATACAATTATAATTAAACGCGTATGTATGTATGTTTGTATATTATATTGAACGCACGTTTTAAACATTTTTGATCTCGGCCAAGTGTAGTGGTGTACACGCGTAGGTAGGTATAATATCATACACACATAATACGGGTTCGCGAACAGTACCACCTGCCTACGATTACACGTTTACAGAGCTCCGGAATCCAGCAACTTCTGGCGAAATCGACGCGACGCGACAATCGTGTACTCCGAAAAATCGTTTTTCGGACCTAATAGTGTGTATAATAAATGAGTAGAGTTCGGAAATTGTAGGAGCTAAAAAAGACGAAATATGTGTGAAAAAATTGCGAAATATGCATTAAAAATGTTAAATATGAAAAAAAAAATTGTAATAACTACGCAAAAGAAATAATCTGAATTTCAAAAAAAACACATCTGATGTTGTTAATACATTTATAATATACACAAAAAGTATTTTTAACTGCAAAAAATGTATAATTGGTTAGTATAAGACGATAAGATAAAAAAGTAGGTACTAAACATAAATACTTCGGCATTTTAGCCTGATATACTAAATGCGTACCACATCGTGATCGAATTCCGAGTTTTGCTGTTTTTATCTCGTACGTAGTATAAACTGCAAGCAAACCATAGGTACGTGTACGAGTACATATGTATTATCATAGGCGTGTGCACGGGTAGGGCTGATTGGGCTTTAGCCCCACCTGAGCCTTTTTGTATACGTGAGAATTTGGTACCTTATGAAGTTATGACTAAAAATATCCCCTTTTAGCCCTTTTAGTTTTTAAACTTTGTGTTTACCCGAGAGACTATAGAAATTATAAGTTAATAATGTGTTGTAGCCATAGATATTGAATCTGGTTGTCCATCGAGATGTGATAAGTTTGACTAGTGAACTGACTAATCAATTGGCAACGGAACTGCTTACTAATGCTTCAGATAGAGAAATATTTCACCACCAGTATAGATTAGAATTGTAAAGAAAATAGTTCAAATATAAGAAATAGGAGAGCAAGTGTTTAGTTCCACAGCTGATTTTATTTTTATAATTTACCGAAATACAAATACGCCGATCAAAATAATATTATAGTTTATCTTTATGTGTTTTTATACCAGTTACCAAAAAGAAACAAAATATCTCAACAATGATAAGGTGATTGAAGAATTTAAGCATTTAATTGAAGGAAATCGTAGAATTATTTTTTAAGTATAATAATTATTACATTTCTTTATTTGACAGCATAATAACAGTATGCAATGTATGTACATATAATATACAAATTACATAATGAATAATTTACAATAATAAATAAATATTATTGTTAATTGACAATTGTAAATATTATATATTATGTTTTGAATGTTTTTAAATTGTCTTATTAGATTAAATTTCATTCAAACTTTAAATTAATATTAAATTGTATGTGTGAAATAATGAAAAATGATTGTTAACATTTTTCAGTCACCAAAAAAAAAATGGTCACTTCGAAGTTTTTAGGGGAAATGTCTATTATATTGCTTGTGTGACCATCATAGGAGAAGTGGGTGGCTAGATTGAATTTGACCATACTTGACTCAGAAGTATGCCCACGCCTATTTATATTTTATCTAGTACTTGTATGGACTGTAAACCCAAATTTATTTTAATATTAGTTCCAAAAAATCGTCGTTGTCGGAAGCGACGGATAAAGAAAAAATATTGTAATAGTATGCAAACTATATTGGGTGACATGTCAACACGTCATTACAACGCGACTCATAATTATATAAATTTGCGTTAACTGAATTACGCAGTTTTTATTTTAAATTTAGAAACAACCACCCGAAAAATATTTGAAATGTCCACTTCACAAAAAATTACCATGCATGTTAATTTTATTTTATAATAATTATTATTTTTTATAATTATTATAAAAGTATGACGTATTTATCTATAAATATATAAATATAATAACAAAAAAATCAATATTATGAAAATACTCCTATTTTTATTTAGTTCTTTTTTTATATACATTTGCATATCACACATTTTACGATAACAAGAGAAAACACGTTACTAACTTTATTGTTTTATTAAGTTATATATTTATAAAATACATATATAGTGTGTACTATGAGTGTAAATAAATTATCGTTTTTACGAATCAAAATGATAACATCATTTGACACTGAGCTCAGATTGTAAGTTTATCGGGGTTAAACGCACTATATTGCAACTAAATATATATATATAAGAAGGTAATACGCGATTTATCCAGTGACCCTTTTTTTTTTTACTCCAGATACTCGGATATAACTGCATTTATATATACACTTAAATAAACTATGTATGATTATACAACAGTTAAAAACGAATATATTAATGTTTAAAGTAAAATCATTTCAAATAAAAATTATAATTATAGTTTTTTTATAGTTACTTTTATGATACAAAATTAAAAATATTTACTACATATCTTTTTAAATTTATACTAATTAAGTTTTATATTATTCTATAAGAAATCTAGATGCAAAAAACACAAATTAATTTATATCTAATCATTTTTTCGAAAATCATTTTATTATTTGTTTTTACAGAAACATATTCTCATGATAGCAATTTTTTTAACTAGTTTCATTATTTTCAAATTATTTATTCATATTTTTGATTTAATTAAGCTTTTAAATTTCTTATAATCTCTTATATTTAAATAGATTTTTTTCGCTGAAATACTTTATTTTTTTTTTTAATATAAATTGTTGAATCCTAGCTATTTTCCTGAATTTCTCTACAAATTTCGAAATAATTCAGAAATTGTTTTCTTCATTTTTTTCGTAAATAATTTTGATTCGACGAAAAATCCTGAAAATGTATTGTAAAGTTTCTTTTCTATATTATTCTTAATAAAATAATATTAAAAATATCAAAAATCATACGTCGCAATTGTTTTATATAAGCTTTATGTTTTAATTATTGGCAAAAAATCATGAAATTTACTACATATTCATAGTTTAAAATGTACAACATTTTCAATTTTCATACTTTAGACTTGGAAATTGAATACAAGATATAACTATAGTATATTATACATATTCAATAAATTTGAATCATTTATAGTTCTACATTTTATAACCTTCTTATGACTTACCTAAAAGAGCCTATTGCATATACATTTGTTAAAAATGTATGTTTAAATATCTATTAAAATGTACGTTGATCATAATAAACTTCGTTCTTGCGTTGACCATTCTTGATACTTCTTCGCTCTACCTTGCCATTGTTCTCGCCGTACCAATTCAAACAATCGCTGTCCAAGACCGTTTATGGGCACCCTATTTTATATATTATTATTATGAGAATATCTAATGAAAATACCAATAAATGAGCCTTTTACTGATTGACAGGCAGTCGAAGGTCACCTGTGGAGACATTCAAAATACCCACAATTGTGTGAAATAACCAAAACTCAAAACCACGATATCAATAATGGTATAACAATATGGTATTTCGAATTCGACAAGCGTGTAGCGTATATTAATATAATTCAATTGGAAAATACTTAATATAAATTTTATTAACATTTACATTCAAACAATGGTTAAATAACACAAAAAAAAAAATCAAAAACATTGGTGGTCATGATTTAATTTATTTCACAATATAAATATATTTTTCATAAAACTAAATTCATGTGGAGTGCTATTCTGTTATTATTCACAAACTTTGTTTCTTCTACCGCAAACAAAATAATAGTTGTAGTAGAATATAATTTTTTCGCTTGAAAATAACGACTTATCGTTACATATTATTTCTATGAAACCTAATAGAATTAATAGTTTTAGGATAAATAAGTTTGTACGTGTACATAAATATTTTAAGAAATTAAACTATGATCCAAATAACGTTGAAAAATGATTCAACTCCACTGCACCGATCACATTTACAATTATCATAATTGCATGTAACAGTAGTTATTTCATTTCCAAAGAAAAAATACAAAAAGTAAAAGTTTTAGAATGTATTATTCATAAGTATTATATATTTTTCCTTTTTTTAGTATATTTATATAACTGAAAACTGCATGTATACCCAGGAGCGGATTTAAGGCACTGCGAACTATGCGGCCGCATAGGGCGGCAAATTTTGGAGGGCGGCAAAATTATGTTGAAAATTTATTTTGATTTTGTAAAATTAGGAACATAATTTTTAAAATTGTATTTATCACTTCAAAATCTTGAAATTGTGGATTTTGTATTTGTTTATTTTTAGCAAAATAATATTTTTATTTTCCCAGGAATTCGTCTACGACAACGACGATAGTATTGTATTATAGCTTATCTTATTGTTTAAGAAATGTCTCGTAATACTATAATAAGCAAAAATTGCATATTAGGTAGGAATTGAAAAAATTAATTTATTTGAGTATATTTTATTAAAGAGGTAGTAAGTTTTTTTTAGATAGGGGCGGCAAATTTAATTTGCCATAGGGGCGGAAAATTGTTAAATCCGCCCCTGTGTA
The DNA here is from genome assembly GCA_034509805.1 of Sipha maydis. NCBI lineage: Eukaryota > Metazoa > Arthropoda > Insecta > Hemiptera > Aphididae > Sipha > Sipha maydis. The sequence goes on along the minus strand of JASXSY010001265.1, from coordinate 118,937 downwards.
TACCTACACTACTAATGTACGTAATCTATACAAAATATGTGTAATTTAAAATCTACTTAAAAATAAAAATAAAAATATATTATTACTATAAAAATATTTATTCTTTCAGATTGTGTATTTATATATAGTAACTATATAATTTAACATAACATATAATATTCCATTTTTTTAAATATTTTATAATAAATACTTAATATTAATTGCATGTATATGAGTATACAGTTTGTAATCGATAGTTGAAAATAATGTGTGACCCTGCACATATTACATTTATTTTAATTATATTTAAATGGGTGCCTCACACTTATTATTATACACTTAATTAAACTAATTGTATGAAATTTAATTTCGCGCGTACGTACAACTTTTTTTTTAAACAACAACCCACTATTTTTGGTTACATATTTTTTGGTAAATTTAGATAGAAAAATCAACTTTCTGAGTTAAAAATTAGCTGAGTTATGGATATTTAAATGTTTGATATTATTTTTAGATACATTTTAATCATCCATAAATTTGATGACTGAAATTATTCTTTTTGCCTCATCTTCTAGTACTATTTGTAGTACTTTGGGAAGAGGTATAATCCTTTCTCCATATCAGTTTTTATTTATTATAATTTGTCTCTCTAGGTAATTAAAAAGAACATAATTAACATTTTTAATTTATTTTTTTAGTTGGTTAAAAATTCATCTTATAAATTGTTCAATTTTTTTTTCATTACAATTTTAATATGATTCTGTCCTCCATAGAAATTTTCTACTTGTTGTACTTGAAATTTGTTCTTCAAAAAGTTTTGTCGCAAGAGGAACATCGTCTCGCATGATCGGTAACTAGTTTATTACAAATTCTTAATATCGTCTTCCATTTAATGTACTGCTGTAGAAATAATATCGAACAATTTACTTCCAATCAAATCGCATCAAACATTTGTTTCCCATACAAATTGGTTATTTGTTTGAATAGTCCAATGAGTATTTTGATAGTCCAAATAACGAATATTTTGTTTATTTATAATTCCATTGTTGATAAATTTAGATTCATCTGTAGAATGTAGAATGTAATTTAAAATAATAGGATTTTGTTCTAATTGAGTAATCGGTCGAGAAATGAACGTAATCCTACGTTCAGCATCACCTTGGCGTAATTATTAGTCTTAATCAGGTTTGTATGGATGCATTTAATTTTTTTTTTAATTTTATGAACGGTATTAAAAGAAATTCCTATTTCAAAGTCGACATGATACTTACTAACTCTGATATTTGCTCTTACGTATGTTAACACTTGAAACTCAATATTTTCATATAACGCGTTGGCTTACCTAGTTTATTTTTTAACATTAAATCTTCTATTAGAAAAAAAACCCCGTCTATATTTAATTTCTTTTAAACTTATAAAATAACTTTGTGACGATTGTTGTCTATCTGAATTTAGAAAAATTAAAACAATTGTCTTATTATTTTGAATAATTATAACATATTATTCAAAAATCATAAAATGAAAAATAATTGATCAACCCGGGTAACGTTTAGTAAAGATGTGTGCAGCGTGACGTGATTTTTTTTTTTACATTTTCAGTAAATAAAAAGTCCATTAGCTTTCTCTGAATTATTCATAAGTTTTTCAAACTAAAAACTGTCTAATTTATGAACTTATGAGATGTATTATAAAATAATTGAAGCAGGAAAAATCACAGTGATGTCACTGTAAAACAAATACAATGACACTGGTGTATATCAAATAAAAACATTAAATTTAACGTATCAAAATCATCTTTCCATTTAAATAACCTTTGTAATGAACTAGTTGAAAAATTTGTAACTATAATTTATTATTTAAACATCCAATAATGAAAATAAAATTGATGTTTGAATGTTATTCTTTATGAATTTAATACAATTTGTGATAAATTATCATTGATAATCCAAAATTATCAATAATACTTTTTCAACTAATATCAAGCCTTTAATTAAATACCCAATAAATCAGCTAATTTATAATTTAGGAACTAGGTTTAGCTATTAAAATTCATTAACAAAATTTGGATTAACCAAAAAATTACCCGAATTAGGGAAATTGCCATTAAAAAAAAGTTGTTGTGCATATACGAAAAATTAAATGCCATACAATTATTTAAATTAACTTAATAAGTATGTAATGAAGTTTTTTGGCATTAAAAAAAACATGATTCAAATATATGTAATACATACAAAGTTATACAGTATTTTCAACTATCGATATCACACTGAATATATATTTATTATATGTACCAATAAATGTGCAGAATTTGAAATATTGTTATAGATGGGTATTTTTTTATCCATATTAATTTTCGTATATTATTTTCATATCGTAGACTTGAGTACACCATGTGTGCGAGACACAGCAAAGGATCTCATTTTATTCATGCTTCAATGCAATTCTTCACAACAGCCTAACAAGTATCCGTCTATGCTTTTTATTACAACTATATAGTAACAATACATACTTGCTGTAACAATCGTCATATATATACTTAAAAGCATTTTTTTTCACAAACACGCGTTTTAAAATATTTTTATTGAGAAAAAAAATGTACCCACCTACATAAGGGATCAGGTGGAATACGCCATTACAACAAATGAATTTTTTTCATCTATATTAATCCGCTTAAACGTACTTGAAAACATATTTTTTGTACAGTGTAAATAAAGATCGCGATTCATTGTAAAAATTTCGATGTATTTTATACTTTTTACTACACATTATTTATAATGCTTTATCATGAAGTCTTTACGAGATCGCACAATGTGTAATTTTTTTCAAATAATTCACAATGAAGAAATTAGTAACGTACTTTTAATAAAGAAATACAATTTTTTTTTTATTAAATACTTCTACCTTTGATATGACCGATAATATAGGTACTGTATTATGTGTACGGTTGTGATGGATATTATATCAGTGCAGAATTAGTAAGTTTGTTTATGACATTAAATAATGATTAATTAATTAAATACAACATTTAAAAGTAAATACAATTACATTTATAAACTCAAGTATACATTTCCATAGATTACAAATCTACGATATTTTGATATTTATTTACAACAAAAACTATAATGCATACGATATTAACTGAAATTACGCATTAGAAAAAAAAAAAACATTTCTATAGAATACGTAATAGCTACAAGTCTATAGGTTATTCAAACAGGAGGCGTTGACCCTTTAAAAAACTTTGAATGAATATTTCAGAAAACATTTTTCACAAATTTTTATGTGCCTATATATAAAAAAAAATCATCGTACGTATAATAGATGTAAGCAATGTCCCCGAACATAATTATTGTTTGAGCACGAGTGTTCGCGGAGAAGTTCTTAAGAAGACATGTGTTTTTTTCGTATATAAACGAACCTAAGTTATCTTTTTTCACTCATAAACTCTAACAAACAAATCATAAGGCGTAAAAAAAGAGAACAGATATCAAATGAATAGAATTCTTTAAGACGGCGTATTATCAGCCCCAAATAGGAGGAGAAAATAATATATATTTTTACTCGACGTCCTGCAGTGCGACATTCGCGCATTGTCCGTTACGAGGGTGTAGACAATTTGTCCCCGTATATGTGCCATTGATACGAATACTACTGAAGTGTTCGGGGGAGGTTCATAAAAATCGTAAAATAGGTGTCAGCTATAAAAGAAATTACCGAGTGAGACTGCTACGAGTGATTTATGATAATTTTTTTTTTTTTATGTTATTCCTTAATAATTTGGATGGCGAAAATGTGCGTGTATATAACATAAACAGTTTTTCACAATATCAAAGGAATGTGAAGATTCAAAAACGTTATTGTATTATTAGTTTGTGTCTGGTTTCGTATGAACTTAAAGCAATCATATACATATATATTGTTTGGTTATGTTAGTACAAATAGTTTTCAAAGACATGAGGTATACTCAATGAATTATATTTAAAAAATAAACAATATAACAAAAGTGAATCGATTTTCTATACAATTTTTTCTTGAAAAACTAATTTTAAACGTATGAAATATATCAGAAACGTTATTTATTTTATTGTTCTAACAGAATATATAAAATATTTCAATTTAAAGAGTTTCTTTCATTATACCTTAAACCCATTACTGAAATCTAGTCCGGTAATACATTGTATTTTAATAAACAAAAATAATATAAATATATAAAATACATATTTTTTGTGTTATATTCAAATATTGCAATTACCAGCTGTCAGATTATAATTTATAACTTTATATAGTGATGCATAAGTTTACGTTGATGTATGGAATTTATAATATTGATTAAGTATACGACGCAGTTGTATATTTTATGATCATTAATTGTATCATTTTATTAAATTTATAGTAAGTACATAAGCCGTGGTGGTAATCACGTATAGATTTTTGCTCACCTTTTTAGATACTTTATACATTATTTTTTCCAGCTCATTCATAATTTAAAAAATTCAAAAAATTTTTATTTTTGATACTGGAAAGTACTTTATAGAGAATTTTACTGTTATGTATACAATTTGAAAGATTCTGTAGTTTAACCAACTTAAAAATTTATTGAAAAATGAATCACTTAAAAATATTTTTATATTAACTCTTACATAAATTTAAATTTCAAGAAAAAACCTATAAAATATGATCTTAAACTTTAATTTTAAAATAAACTGCGATCGATTTTTGATAAATACAAATCGTGTTATTTGTTGACATCAAATATTATCAGTAATAATTTATCACTAATATTTGCTTGGTATAATTATATATTGTTTAAAATTACTATTTTTATGTGATTTCCAATTATCGTGACAGGAAATTTTTTCAAATAATATTTAATAGTTTTTATTTAATTTATGGGTCAAATTATATTTATAACTTCATAAAGCAAACATTTAAATTGTTATTTACGAACATTTTAAGTTTAAATCATTTAAATGATTTACCAACCTTTGCAAAGGAAGTTACTCCATTCGTTTCAATTAAAATTTTAATCCTTATTAAATATTTACTATAATGGCTTATTTTATGATAAAAATTATGTTTCTGCAAATATCAAAGGCTGTTCCGAATTCTGTAAAAATTATTTGTTCGATAACGGTAAAACTGTTCGACTCAAAAATAACTATTGTTTTGCGTTAAAAAAAAAAAATAGGTCTATTATATATATATATTTATATATACTCGTATATTTATATATTAATAGAGGTCACTATACAGTTTTCAATGAGTATTATACGATTGTTGTGCGATGCAATAAAGGATCGACTCCAATAATCGTTCCGCGGCGTCCTCTTATAAATTGTCCGTTGAACAAACGAATGTATAAAAAAAAAAGAAAAAATACCACTTCGAGTGCGTTATCCCCTAAAAGCGGCTTGCGAAGCTATATTAACAGCAGAAAACACAGTCATTATGTATTATATTGTTATTTATATATATATATATATATATATATATATATATATATATATATATATATATATATATGGGGAGAAAGTAAATAAAAAAAATTAGTCTTAAAGTCAATTGTCTACCGGTGTGCACAAACAATTGTAGTAGTAAATCGTATTTGGACGTGAGAAGTCCGCCGAACATGCAATTATTGTAACCGAAGCCTGAATTAGGCAGTCGAAAAAAAACATTCAGAGAATAAAAATATAATAATCGGTATTAAAAAAAATAATAATAATAATAATAATCGGTAGTCTGTCATGCTGATGTGAACTGATGGAATGAACCGCCTGTAGACAAGGCGCACAAAAGCCTCTTTCATTTATCGACAAGCTCCCGCAGTCAAATGCCACACGTACAATGGGACTGAGTACGCTTTGTCGAAATCCGCGAAGACGCGTATGTTCAATGTTCATACATTAAATGTTATCGTGCGCCATTCCTGTACGTTGACATACTGATAACGTTTTATGTTAGCGAGTATAATAATAATAATATTATATAATATTATATAATATTATTATCTCGGCGGAAAATACATATTATTAAATTAATAAATTTATTGACAAAAAAAAAAAATCAACTTATCTGCAGTGAAGCCAATCAAGGCACGGCATATATTTAGTAATTTATTAGAACATCCATTCTTATTTAACACGTTGACAAGTATTACACAAGGATACCAAATACTAATAGTTATTAAAATAGTAAAATTATATAATCAAATGTAAGTAAGTTCAAGTCCAATTATATCTTAGGATATGAAATATAATTTTCAAAATTATTTTATTTTGAATAACACCTAGCTATAAATTTGCACTAAAAATCTTATACTTCTTATAATCGGTAACTGAATTTGAGATGAATTTCAAATCAATTTTTGTTAATATATATATCATTAATCATCAGTGCAAATTATCGATTAATAATATAAATTTTTCCAATATATACAACCTATTATAAAATATATAAATATATTAACCATTATAAAATAATTTATTGGTTATTAAACCAAGCACATTATTTTCTGTTGTAAATATTCTAATTTATAAAATTAACTGTACACGTTTCTATTCGGTACTGCAGTATCAATGTATGTTATTTAGATCGTACAAACAAGATTTTCAATTAACTATAATGAAGATTGAAATAAACGAATAAAACTGTTCATCCCAATATTTAACTACCATTTTCCAGCTATGTACTTAATTAATATATTCAGAGACGATTTCACAGCCCACTATATAACCATTATTTTTCCCTCTTTATTCGTATGCAGCTCCCTAGAGCCCAATATCAAGGCTATTAAGCACAAAATATATACTTTGTAAAGTAAAAACTCATATTTTGTTCAAGGAAATGATTTTAAAACATATCAACTCAAAATAAAATATTCATAAACTCTAGAAAAAACTAAATATAAATAATGCATAAACTAAATTAGAAAAAAAATTATTTAATACTCTGTGACACCAATTTATACATTTTAAATGTATGAACCAATAGTAATTATTAGTGATTAGTTTTGATGAATTTACCTTTATTGTTACAATTTTTATTTAATTAAATAGTCTTTTTTTTTTGTTCTGTAGATACACAAAAAGTATACGTTTAAATAAAATTACTTATATATTCTTGACTCTTTTATCTAAAAGAAAAATATTAATTTAAATTAAATTAATGTTTTTAAACACCATAAAATATATGTTTTAAACGTATTAGAGTTTCTTCATTTTTACAGACATAATATTATATAAACATCATACAAAACACTTTTTTTTCTTTTGGTCTTCTGTTCTACGCTTTATATCATTTTTTCACGTGAAACGTTACTTATTTATTTATTATGATTATCGTTCTTTTTTTTTTTTTTTACTATTAATTCATAGCACTCAAGCGCTCAGAAACGTTATGATAAAAAAATGAAAAAAATATTTTATATACTTTGTAAAAATGTAATCTTTTACATTCTGTCGTCGGTGCGCTGTGGGCGCTAGGAAACTTTTATTACAAACATTATATGTACACGTAATGCATTTTCACTTATTTTTTTCTCAGTTTTAAATTGAATCCGGTGGCTCTTATCGAGGTAACAAAACTTCCGACTTAATTGAAAAAGTTATCCGAAATATAATTTACCGCCGGTGCGTATATATGTAGCGTTCCCCTGCTGCCGCTTTGCATTCGCTTGGCACGGTCGTCGCGCTGCCACCGTTACGGAGAGCGGACGTTATCTATGACAAACGGTCGTCGTGTTGGCTCTGTAAATAATAATAATAAGTAGTAAGTGTATAATAGTAATCATAAAAACGAACCTCTATACAACGCAACTTTCTATAAAACGAATTGTTTTTTACGAGACCCTTACGTTTTCGTTAAAAAACGTTTCCAATCAACAAAAATTAATTTTATAATGGCAAATATAACATGTAATATAACTATTTGTGTTTAACAGTTTTCAGGGGGGGGGGATGGTAAACTCCTCCAAATGTAGTGTAAACTCCTACAAAATATAATGTTAACTCCTACAAAAGATAGTGTTAACTCCTATAAAAGATAGTGTTAACTCCTACAAAAAATTAATACCGCTCTTATTGCTGTAAAAAATATCAGTCTTGCAATATATTAATACATAAAATAAAAATTGTTTGAAAAATACAATAAAAATGTTAATAAAACAATAGTCAAAATCACATACGTTTAAAACAAAATTTTTTGATATCGAATTATCGTTGAAATATCGAACCATATCGCTGATCTATTTAAAACAATATGTACTACAAGTGCCGATATGAATGTATAGTATATAATATGGATATAACCTAACCTTCGAAAATCATCATAGAGCGTATAAACACGATCTATTCAAGTGTTTGTTTGTTAAATAAATATTTATTATTTATAAGGTATGATAATTTTGAGCTTTTTGAGCTTTTTAACTTCAAAATCGAGAATTTAAGTACCCAATTTTGTAAAGGGAAAAATTCTATGTAGGAGATTACAATATCTTTGATTTTCAGGTAAAAATGTTAAAAGGTTATTAGTGTAGGAGTTTACATTTAATGATGATTCAGGTAAAAAGGTTATTCATGTAGGAGTTTACATTTGGCCGTTTTCAGAAGTGTGGTAAATTAAAGTCTCGAAAACAGCATTAAATGCTTCTGATAATATTTGTCGTGGATTATAATGTATACATTGTACGATACTTTACTATTATTACCTGATGTTATTTATTATAATTGTATGAATTTCCTTCAATCTATTCACCGTACAACATTTAAGCTTCACAGCTTCGTAGCTAGAAGCTAAATAAAATACTGCACGATATTATTATCATGTGCATCTTAAACGGAGATTTGATTGAATTTTAGGGGGGGCTTAAATGTCAATTGTTGCAAAATATGTACCTATTTCAATATTTTATACTACGAAATTTAATAATTTCGGGGGGCTAAGCCCCCCCAAGCCCCCCAATTTCCGCCTATGATGTGCATTACGATTTTATACGTTATTTTTATGTTGATCATATTACATATTATAACTGCATAACACATTATATACAGTTTATACGTGTTTTCTTAATTGCAAATACAAATATTGTACTACTTTCCGACGAAGATATTTGCTTAGAGATTTAATTTTAATTTTAATTTTTTTTCTTCAAAGAACCATAAATTTCGTTGAATAGAGAGATTCGACTGTAATAAAGTCCCGTGCAAATAAGACGTTCACCTGGTAGCCGTGAAGTAGGTACGACTATTCTATTGCACACGACTGCGACGAAAATCCGTAGCTGCTGCGACAATGTGTTTAAGCCGTTTACCGCACCAGCAACGCCCAGTAATGCCCACCGATTCCGGAACCCTTAATTAAGACTACGGACCCCAGCCGGGTATTCCCATGAACCCCATTGTCGCAGGTATTATTATTATTATTATTGTCATTATTATACATTTATATATATTACGTTCCCTCTGCGTGCACATGCGACCGGTAACGTCACACACACGTACACAATAATCGCCGCAGATAACATCAAACTCGGTATCGACACGACCCTTTTGACTCGGCGCGCGGACGCAGCTTGATACAAGCCATTATCTTTGTTTTCGTTGTACAACGCATGTGCATAGCATATATAGGTTATGTACATACTATAGGAGGCTACATGTAGTACGCGCGCTTGTGTGTGTGTGTGTGTGTGTAATGACCCCGGGAACTCGCGACGGTTCTTTATATTATATTTGTTTTTTATTTTTATTCTTTTCCTACGCAGAGTTTGCTGAGAAACATATGTAGATCACATTGTTATGTTTATACATATAAATATTACACGCAAACACGCGGACGACGTACGGGTACCACCTATAGGTGCATAGTGTATAATATTGTTTGCACTGCCGAGGCCGAGGCAGCTGCTGCTGTGTTACGAGACGGCGATGGATGCCGCGGTAGCGATGATATCATTGCGGTCCTGATGCGTGTACAGCGTACAGTCGGTGCTAAGCAATCGCAAGAGCACTATGCATATTACGAGCAGGACTATGTGATGGAATTGTAATGTACGAGGCGCATTGTAAGTCTGGCAAGTCCTTTGCACGGAGCAGTGTAACACAAAAGTAATAATACTTCCTATAATTGCCGTTCGCCAATTGCCAGTATTTGTAGTCCGTGTCATCAGTGTCACCTAATGGTGTGTGCGAAGGTGTTGCGCCGCGCCCCATTTACCGCCAGAAACATGAGTGGTAATTTGATTATCAAAAAAAAAAAAAAAGTGTCGAACTTTTCCGAGCAGAACTTTTTTCGGTGTTACGGCAGTTCTTGACCAAGCGTTGAATGAAGATAGACTTATTATTTCACCAACTCACGGTGTAGGATCGAGTCCACACATGATAAATAGCCAGTAACGTGTATCGTATATGGTAAGAGTCAACCTGAGTATTTCTTATCACCTCCAAGGACCGGTCTTTATACATAAGATGTATATTATATAATGTATAATTAGATATAAGAATTAAGGACAACACATTTTAGTGAAGGCGTGTTATGTAACAACCGCGTAAAAATTATTCCATTTTTTTTTTTAACTTAGATCCTTTTGATTTTGGTGATTACATCATACATTTCAGCGATCAAGGTGCAAATCATATTATCATGGTACTTATATAACAGCAAAATCTATATAAATGGAACTAAAACAGTTAATCGACTAACTGATGATTTATATATTCTGATTTGTCTGTAAACGTATTATATTTACATAAACTAAGTTAAACTAAGACAATGCATAGATGTAAGAATATTTGAATAAATAAATAATAAAACATAAATAAACAAATAAATAAATAAAATAAAAATAACTAATTTAAATATATTTAACAAGATGTAATAGTAGACATGAATAAAACTTAAATATCTTTATGGTCACTATAATTACTAATTTTCTGTACAGTTCATTTGAATGATCTTTTTGTTCTGTTTGATTATTATTTTGAACATTTCTTAAAAAAAAAAACTAATATTTCAACAAAAAAAAAGACGAGAGAATATAATCTTTGAAAATTATTTTTGCCTCTCCCATCTTATTTAATACAACTAAAAAATATAAATATAAAAAATTAAATATTGGGATGGTTTGTATTATTTTAGTTAATCAAAATAACTATTATGTTTGAGGATACAATATTTTTCATAAAAAATTGTCTTTTATCATTAAAAGAGGTTGACTATAATTTCTCAAAGCTATAAATACATAATATTTAAATGCATATAATGCGAGAAAAAAATTTAAAGTAAATAATAACCTATTATATGAAATATCATAAAACGTTATTTTTGTGTTTCTAATGGGTCGGTACTCACGAGTACCATCTACCGATTAAATACATATTATTTTAATAGCGGTCGTACTATTATTAAACATTTTATCGGCGATTAATTTCGGGGACTGCAGCATTCAACACATATACATGACTTGGTATTTTTCCTTTCTATTTATATGTACATATTTTATAATTTTATCATAAGAAATATTTTGTTTATATTTAGATATATGTCTAGATGGTTTATCTGTTTCTGTTATTGCGATTTCATTATCGATATAATGAAATATTTATAAATAAGAATATGGACTTGTAAGTACCATTGGTCTTTCACGGTAGACATTTATTCAGTTGTCGACTAGTAATCGTCGCCGTCGTTCGTAAGTGTTTGATTACTGCCGACGTGTCTGTGAAATCGTTTTTTTTTTTTTACTATACACATTTTTGTATTAAAAGTCCGAATTATTTAACCATAGGTAATAATATTATTTTTAAAATGACAAATCATAACGATGATTTGTTACTTCAGTGGTTAAATGAAGAGATTCCGTTAGATAATAATGAGATTACCGACGAAGAATTATCGGACGACGAAGACAATATTACGAAAGGTAAAGATTTTTTTTCTGTGGTCGATAATAATCCATTTGAAGAAAATATAGTGACAAATGAATTAGAAATTGAAAATGAAGATAGTTTTGAATTTATTCTGGATAATACTGATATTAATTTTTCAAATATAATTGAGCCAGTAGAACCTGTAGTGATAGCTGTGCCGACTTCTACTCAAACTGTCAATCTCCACGACATTTCTGGCCCTTCTAATAATATCAAATCTCCCCCTTCCAAAAAGCTTAAAAACACTTCAAAAAAAAAAAAAGAAGATATCTCACAAATTCGTCGTAAATGGAAAAAGATAACTGTCAAAACATTAGAACCCGATTATTCACTTCCCGATGGACCCGTTGATGGCAAATTCAAGGGGGAAACGGCTACGTCAATATTTTTGGAATTTATCGATGGTTTTATCGATCAACTTGTGTATCAAACAAATTTATATAGTATTCAAAGAGGACGTCCTTTGAATGTAAAACGTTTTGAAATTCTGAACTTCATAGGTATAAATTTTTTAATGGGGTACAACAAACTGCCAAGTTGGAAACATTATTGGGCAACATCTGATGATTTAAATGTTCCCTGTGTTTCAAATACAATGAGCCGTAATCGATTTGATAATATTTTATCAAATCTTCATGTTCAAGACAACTCATTGATCCCAACAAATAATAAAGATAAACTGTTAAAACTTAGGCCTTTGATAAATTACTGTAATGAAATATTTTCTACATCTTACCATGGAACGAGAGAACTAAGTATTGATGAATCGATGATTATTTTTAAAGGTCGTAACTGTATGAAACAATATAATCCTCAAAAACCTATCAAACGCGGATATAAAATATGGTGTTTATCTGATCAAAGGGGATATATAAAAAACTTTAGTATATATCAAGGCAAAGATGAGCAATTATCTGATGAATTTGAGTCATTTGGTTTGGGTGAGCGTGTTGTATTGAGTTTGACGAAAAACGAGTGGAATAAAAATAAAAAATTTTTTTTCGACAATTATTTTACTTCATTGCCATTGCTAGAAAAATTAAAAGCGGAAAATTCACTAGCATGTGGGACAATCCGATCAAACCGTAAAGATGTCCCGGAATTATCTGAAGATAAAAAAGCGCCAAGAGGTTCATCAGATTATCGCATTACAAACACTGGTATTGGTGTTTACAAATGGAAAGATACCAAGTATGTTATGTTAGCATCAAATTATCATGGTTCAGAAATAACAACTGTTACGAGAAAGGATAATTGTGGTCGAAAAAAAGATATTCTATGTCCACAAGTTGTACGTGATTATAATTGTTATATGGGTGGTGTAGATCATGCTGATCAACTTAGAACAACTTACGGTGTTAACAGAAAATCAAAAAAGTGGTGGCACCGAATATTTTGGGGTTTATTAGACATTATGTTTGTAAATTCGTATGTGGTATACAAGCAAATACATGGAAGTATTACTTTATTGGATTTTCGTCGTTCAGTCACACAAGGACTTTTGACTTTACGAGAACTTCCTAAATCAAATAAAAGACAATCAACTTCAACACCAAAAAATAAAGGTCCGGCAATAAAGAAGAGGAGAGGAAAAGAATGGTCAGTGTCAAAAGATGTGCGTTTAACCAATCGAGGAATTCATTGGCCAAAATTTGTTGCTAATCGAGGACGTTGTGAAGTTTGTGCTATGAACGGAACTCAATCAAGGCCATATTCAAAATGCTCCCATTGCAATGTATTTTTATGCTGTAACGATAAAAAAAATTGTTTTGCGGACTATCATGATATAGATTGTTCATAACTAGTATAACTCATATGCATATAAAATTATTATAATGTGTTCATAAGCATAATGTAAAATAAATAGTTTTTTTTTAATTATAATATTTTTATTTGACTGATATGGAGTTATGATTTTCTTTTTATTTAACCAACATATAAATCGACACCTATTAATTTCCACGATAAAAAAAGTTTTTGGTAACAAAATAATTCATATATAGCATTGACCTAATAATATAACATTTTTAGACTAAAATACTTAATTTACACTTAGGAACTATTGAGGTTTTTAATTTATATGTAAGTATTCTAAAAAAAAACGTTTATGCTTATTTTTACTAAGAGTAATATTTTTAGAAATAATAGAAGAACATTTTTTTTTTCTAAAGTCGTAAATACATTTTGGTATATTCAACATGTTAAAAATTATATGGTAAAATTACTGTTGGTACTTTGAAGTACCAATTAAAAATATCCTAGATGACCGATGGTACTTCCAAGTACCATGATCCTAACTCAAAATTGAGTAAAAAAAAAAAAAAAAAACAAAAAAAAATGTCTTATATAGGTCAAATATAACATGTTTATGCAAAAAAAATTTTAAAAAATATTTTAATTCGATGCTTGGTCAACAAAGGGTTAAATGCATATAATGCGAGAAAAAAATGTAAAGTAAATAATAACCTATTAGTATAACGGTATTTTCATTTTAATGCATATTATTAACACACCTTCTATATATAATATATATATATTGTAATATTTTAAATATAATAAACTAAATTCTTTTAACTGTATAAATATATATTATAAATTAAGGTACCTATGTCATTTTTTATATCATTATGTAAAAAAAAAAAAAAAAACAGTGATAATAATAAATAAATAAAAGGTGAGAAACAGAGTAGGTGGTTTGGGGAGAAGATGTATGGGCTTTTAATAATGATTCGTGCTTATCGAGGTGTGCGTTTATGTAATGGACCATGAGTGCCGCAGTAGTTACACGTATTTATACACGATGAAAAGCATCGCGTAACCTGGACCGTATTTATGCAAAATAAAACAATAACTTTCCAGTTGAAAAAGCATTTGAACCGGTCAAAGGGTTGTTGTTGCATTTTTTGCCGCTCACACGTTTCCTGTCTCTCTCAATCCTTATTCCTCTTTTCTCCTCTACTCTATCTCCCTCTATCACTCGCTCTCCGTCCCACTATGTAATATATATCTCTATCTATCTCTCTATACGATCATGTATATATGGCCACCATTATCAACGGTTACCCCTTTCAAGCTAAACGGTTGTTGTTTTTCATCATTTTATATACGTACACACATACACACATACACACATACAGTAATAATAATAATGTAACACGCGTGGTCCTATATATATATTTATACAATGAAAGGGAGGAAGAATCCAGTTTATCTGCTGGAATGGAAAAGTCATTCGACAAAATTTATTAATATTCAGGGACGCATAAAAGAGGCTGTTTATACGGTGTTTCGTCAAAATGACAAGTGGCGGGGGAAGGTAATAGAAGAGAGGAATGCTTGTTTCTCGGTAAAAAAAAATAATAATATAATCTCATATAGTTTCATCAGCATGTATATATAACAGCATATACATATATATATATATATATCAGCATTTAATATATAACATAAAAATTGGCTTATCTTTTTATAATGCGCATGTATATATATATATATATTATATGTGTTTACTAAATTAAATACAAAAGCTTTTCCAACGGAAAAACAATGATTACATGTCATTAATATTTACATATTTTCTAGGCTAAAACATTTCTATTTTTTATGGAATACTTTTTTGGTGTACCTACAAGTAAAATACCAGGCACAAATCCTTGGTAAGCCAGTCGAGCTAAGTTAGTATTACATTTGTACCGAAAATGTTAATAATTGTATATGGATGGTGTAACAATTATAATTAATTGTTTTCTTCAACATTTATACGTGCACCTTTACATACCTAATAGTTGCTAGTTATGTATTATTATTTACATATGTCATGAACTTTTCATAATTATTTTGCGATGAGAAATAGTTTATCCACTACACTTTCATCACAACTATTTATGCAGCATATACAGACACTGTACATATAATATGCAAAAAACTCACCCTCTCGAGTACTAACGCCCGTGTGGTGCTAATTTTGGTAAACTGACGGATGTAAAGATAATTATTAAAATCTCCACACTCCCAAAACGGATCCCTCTTTGTATTATTATTATCGTCCTTCCCCCGGGTGACATAAGCGGTTACGAACAGTTCACTAGTTCCCACCCCAACCGAATAATAAAAGCTTTGCAGGGACAAGGAAAAATCGATTATTATTATTTGCAGACACGTAGTTAGTTTAGGTTATGATTTTCAACACACACTACACTTTTTCCATAACAATAATATTATTTCATAAAATCACACATATTACGTTATCGTTTACAGTATTCATATAATACGAATATCTTATATAATGACACAATGAAAAGTAACTATAATTTCTACGCTATTATACATTGAACATGTTAAATTAAGCTAAAAGCTATTAAAATCGTGCGTTTTTATATTTATTCGTGTTATTGTACGCTTTAATAACCCAAATGAAAATAAGAGGGATATATTTGAAAATTTTTAAAGTACTTGATTACAAAATATGGATTTGGTTGCAAGTATACGTGTACATGATATAAATCACTTTAGCTTGATAAATTATTACGAGAAAAAGACGATTTATTTTAAGTATAACTGAATCGATTTATAATATTTATACTAAGTAACAGTGCCATTTTAACACGTTCATGACCGCATGCAAATAGTGTATCCTTATAAGAAACCAAAAATAAATATTTGGAAAAATTACTTTTTTTTATAGAAATAAATTAATTTTCCTGTTTAAATAACAAATTTGATCATGTACAACTTTTAAAATCTCTAATTTTCATGTCAACTTATGTTGACACCGGTTTTTTTTAAGGATACTCATTATAAAAACCCACTTGTCAACTATGATTGACATAGAAAATAATATAAAAATACCTACAAATAAATAAAATAATAGTTATAATAATTGAATTATAAAATTAAGTAAGTATTAATATTAGCATAAGTGAAAAGTCAAGGCCAGGAAACTCGGAATTCTAAGGATCCCCAACTTATAAAATATCATAATAACATTTTATTTCTTTAATAAATCTTAAATTAAAATCATATTTGTATAGAAATCATGTAATTTTATCAATGAAAATTGTATTCTAAATTCTAAATAAAAATTATTGCGAGTTTTATCTATAAACATGAAATATTTTGTCCTTTAAGCTGTAACTCAAAGTATAATATTATTTCTCAATTATAAATTAATTATATACTATACTATTTTTTAAATTATTTTAGATTTTTTTATGAAATAAATTTAATTTTTAACTCTAAAAATTATTAATTCATAAATATTTGGCATTTACATGTTTTAATCGAAAATATATTTTCATAAGTTATCGATAAGATGATAAAAAAGTTTAAAAAACAAATTAACACATGTTTTAATTAATAATTCTTTAAAATGAAAAATGAGTATAAATACTATCTCAAAAAATTTTCAAATGCAGTAAAATAAAAATGTTAGCGACAAATCAACAATATTGATTAATGAAAAACGATAAAAACCAAATTACTCACTTGTTGCTTTAAACAACATTGTTGCCATAATCATTATATCAGGTGATTAAACGAACATTTGATTCTCTTTTTGAACAGTTAATACCAACAAACCCCCGTATAAATTGTTAGCCTTAACTACACAAAACTAATAAAAATCATTAAAAAGTTTTTTCGTTATGCTTTTATCAAAAAATAATAAAATGTTGAATCATCAAAACCAAAATGTTTAAAAATGTAAACACATAAAATATGACGCTGCAAATTCGGGATGTGCTTAAAATATACGAACGAGATTTGATTAATTTCTAAAACCAGGTTTCACCTCTAAAGTCGTTATTTGATCCATATTAACTAAAACAATATTTATAGGTCTACATGCGCATCAACTAACGAAATAGTGTTGAAAAAAGAAGAAAATACCTGTATTAATAGTAAAATTAGTTATGGGTTATAAGATCCGTTTAAAAACGATTTTTCTTTCGTCGAAAAACTTAACAGCGCGTGAGAGAAAATCACGTGTTTCAAATAATACATTGTTATTTGGATGTCATAATTTACTTTTTTTACGCATAAGTAGCGCAAAAAGCATTCGATAAGAGTACGTGAATGGTATCGTGCGAGTTCGCAGTCTGTCGGTTTACGTGTATAAGTTGTCCGGAACTTCGTGCGACGGCGATTTTCGCGTACGGAAAATAAAATTTGTCGGTTTTCAGGAAATCCGCAATCGTAACTGCGTCACCGCCATGCCGTACATATTTTATTGACGACGGAACCGCTGTCACACGAAACGCGCGATCACCACGCACGCGCTGGACACCTCTTGCGCCGCGCGGCGGACGTGATGCGGTCCGGCGCCTCGATGAACGCGTTTCGCGTTTGTTTTCGGCACCGGGTCGCGATTGCGTATCGCAACGGCCGCTGTGGCGCAACCGGTGACGCGAACGGTATTTTCACGGTTCGGTTCGACGTGCGCAGGTCGACATTATCGTCCGCCGAACGCGCACCAGTTACGCATGCGGCCCGTGGAGTTATACATTCGCGGACCGCGGGCGTCAGATATATCATTATCGTGTCTCGGGACGGTGTGCGGCTGTTGAAAAGCCAATATTGTTGCATTGCCGCCGCCAAGGACGCGTGTCGGATTTATGAACGATCGCGCGGGGCAAATATCCAATTCGTCACGTCCACTCGACATAATGCAATGTATACGGAACGCGTCCGTGCCCCACTCGCACATCGCTTTACCCGTCATTAAATGCGAGACCCGCCCTCCGACCGTCTCTGTCTCCGAGACTAATTCCCGTGTGTACATATACCGTCGTAGCAGTAGCAGGGCAATTGGAAACGCGCGGCGCGATGATGAATTACCTCTAATAAACATGTTCTATGAGATGTAATGCACGGAACGACGGGGATCGCGCGCGCGCGATAAACGATACTCGTCATCTTTTTCTTTAACATTTTTGTTTCTTATTTATTTTTATTTATCTATTTGAAGTTTTTTTTTTTTTTTTTTTTATCAAGTTAAATATGTTGAATGGAAAATTAAAAGTCTATACTGTAAAAAGTAAAAAAAAAAAAAAAGAAAAAAGAAAACGGTTAGCAAAATTAGATGCAAAAATAAGCGTTTGTTCTGCAAGCGCACCGATTTTACGTCAACTGACTGGAAATAATGCGGTCAATGGTTCGTTTATTTCATTTTTAAAATATTATCTTGAATACTAAAAAAAAAAAAAAAAACATTTCTATCTGCAATTGTCAGCAGTGCGAGTACGCGCATATACTACAAAAATTTACTGTCAATAATAAGAATAAAATTTTCTAAGAATTTCTTTGATCTCGAATTGATTCTCCAAATGCATTAAAACATTTATGTAGGTTTACGTTCTTTTAAATTGTTTATTAGCTACTTTATTTTATTTTTGTGACTGTTTGATTTAACATGCTGTATTAATTCGCATAACCGATCCAATTAAATATCAATTTTTTTTAATAATTAAGTGTATTATAACTACTCCTACTAGTATTATGCAATGCATAATATTGTAATTCATTATTATAAAAAACAAATTTTTTATTCCTAAATCTATTTTTAGTGAAATATTATACTAATTACAATAGTAAATAGTATGTTATAAATATGAAAATACATTTCATGAGTATAATACAACAATCCTAAAAAAAAATTAATATTAAATAAACATTTAAGAAGTTTAAGCTAAAGAAAATTCTTTAATATCAACTTTGTACACTATATCTACTCACAACAATGAAAATTAGCTAAATATATCACGTATTATTTGTCCATCATTATAGTAGTTATTATATATATACGCAAATAATATCTTGTAAATTATGATTTAAAATTTATTGACCGAAATAAATATTTAAATACATTTTTAATAAATATTGTATTTCGTTATTTATTGTTAGTTATCGTTAAGAGTTATTTCCGAATTATACATGTTACATTTAGCTTATATAAATAATGTTTCTTCTTGCAAAACATTTTTTTTTTTTTGTACATATTAAATATTTTATTGGACGAATATATTTTGTATAGATTCAAACATAAAAATATGAATTTAATTTTCAGGTCAAATTCGGAGAAAAAACGAAACTAAAATGTATTATACAACGCGTTTCTTATAGAACAGCAGGAATCAAGGTTTAAGTGCGTATATAACTACGTAACAATATATATCGACGAGCCACAGCATACACCGAGCTCATTCAAAAAAGGGTTGCAATAAACGATATATACTCCTCGAGGGCGTAACAAAATTTATCGGACGTCTGCAAGACTGAGTCGCCGCGTGTATAGCTGATGCGATATAACACATCCGGGGATGAGGGAGGTTTCTATATACCTATATATTTGTATACCTACCCCCTATATTATTTGATACGGTTATTTTTCATGTAGAAGGAAATGCCGTAAAAACATATATATATATATATATATATATGTGTATATATAAAGTGTACACGATATTGTTAATTTTTCTCCGCATTTCATTTTTTTCTTATCGTCGCTAAACAGATGGCGAGCCGAAGAAAAAATAATGGACGATCGTTCCGGTTGTTCGACTATACATCCCCACCGGCATATAAGTAGTGTATATTATCTATTTCCATGAACGTCCGGATGAAAGGTATTCGATTTCATTGACTCACAACAAGTGTGTTAAAATATTCAATAATTAAACATAACAAGTGTATACCTACACTAATAATTATGACCGAATTTATGTACATAAAATAATAAGTCCTGACTGATTGATTTATAATCAATACACAGCCTAAAATATGAAAGCCATCAATTTCAAACTTTCAGATTACGTTTTTTTTTGTCTAAGTGTGCATAAAAAAAGATTTTGAATAATTTTGATTTCAAGGAATTGAAATAGTTAAAAACTAAAAGTTAAGTATCTGCATTTTCTTAGTACTTTTCTTTATCTACCATCAACGGCTTTATTTCGTGTGAAGTGTGCAGTGGTATAGCTATCATAAAGCAAACCGGGGCAGTGTCTCGGGGCCCTGGAATTCTTGGATAATAATTGTCCTTGTTTAGAATTATTCTGAAATAACTTTGAGCACTGATGCCGAGGCATCGTCGATCAACTGTTCATTATTTTTTACCCTCCCAGTAATATCAGCCTGGAATAAGTCATTTGTTCTTGAGTCACCACACAGATAAAATGTTGAAACTCTTTGTTTAAGATTCCAAGAGTATTTGTATTATTGATAGTCGATTTTCGTAAATTAAGTAAAATAAACAAAAAAATAATTATAGTATAATCATATAATTATAATGATTAATTCTTATGTAGGTATCAGTAAATATTTTAAATCAAATATGATGAACTCAGTCACAGGCATACACACTACACGTACGCAATATATGAACTACAATGAGTTTTTATTTATTAATAGCTTCTAGTATACAACTATGGTAGCTCACAATGAATGTTGCTTGTATGTAATAGTTATCGCACCACATTTTAAACATCAAAAGTATAAAATTAAAAATTAATTTCAAAATTTCGCAATGTACGAATTAAGCTAACTTTTTTACCATCCCTCGGTTATTCGCGAAAAATGCCTGGAGGTTTAGGTATACCTTACCTAAGTATTTTTCAATATCAATTTTTTCCCTATATTAAATTTGACAAAACGTTCACACTGAGTACTCTTGATGAATAGATAATCCCTGGCGCTCTATTATTGTCGAATTGTTTCTGGTCTGTTGGACAGTCCGTTAACGTCGGATATTCTATCCAAGATAAAGCTTCGAGCTGAAGGGAGGTTAGGTTCCTACTGTGGCGGAGAAGTCAAAAAACACCTCGTGCGCGCTAGGTTGGTCCTATAATATATAATATATAAATGCGGTCCGTTTATAGAAAGGAAAACCAAAAGGATATTTTTCTGATGCGAGACAAATAAACGGTAGGACGTCCGGGCGTGAGGGGCAAACAAAAGTCCTATGCAGTTTTTACGTAATGATGAGCACCTAATCAGGTGAAAACACGATCTGAATGGGTCACCTGCTGGGTGGCTAAGTCAATGGACCGCTATGCAGCCACTGCCGCCGCCGCCGTCGGGACGGAAACCGGAAGTTGTGACGTTTCAGTTATTGCAAAATCCGACGCGTGTTTGAGAGGAAGTAAAAAAAAAAATGTGGGTTAGCATTCATATAATATGATGATTGAATCCGGAAATAATAATAGAGTAAGAGGCTATAAGAGGGCAGTCCACTATAAATCGTTTATTATGACTTAACTGTAAGCACTTATGACGATATACCGTTTAATTAAAATGTATGACAAGATATCAGTTTGAAAATACTATATTGTTGTACACATGTAAAATGGTTTTTTTTTATATTTCAGAACTATAATAAATTAATAAATTGATAAATTCTGGATCAATAGTTAACACAATTTAGAAAGTATTCCAAAAAAAGGCATGGTCCAATGAATAAATAGTTTTAAACTACTGTGTAATAACTATATTAAACCAATAATAAAGTATAAAATTATTAGAAATTTTTGTTTTATATATAATTTTCTGAATATCTCCTTGATAGCAATTGTCAAGATAATAAATAATTTAGATATTGTAGGAATAGAATAAATATTTCGTTTAAAATGTAAGTATGTTCAAGGAAGAAAACTTTAAAAAATTGACATACATATGTAGATTTATCATGATTTCCATATACCTCTACCGTTATTCTTCCAACTTAATACATACAATACGGTAAGGTGATCCACTGTAACCTTGTTCTAATTTAATGGTATGGTATTAGAACATTTATTAATACCACATTGACTATCGTTAAAAATCTATTAATCTTAATAAAACGTTATACATTATGTAAAACACTCGATCACTAAAATAATTAGTCGAGTGTAAAATATTTTACACTCTATAAATATCCTTCAAATAATAGGGTTCTTTACAAAACATCAACATATATGTATATTTATAAAAATCGTTGGTATTCATTTTTTTTTTCTATACATTTATTATCATCCATTCTGTATTATTTTTATACCATTCCCATTGTTGGTTATTAAAATATTTAAATATATAAACAAAATAAAAAAGTATGTATAATTGGTATAACTTTACTATTTCTAATTTGTTTTATTTATTTTACTGTAAAATATAATGAACTATTTAGTGAAGTCTCATTATGTAAAAAAATCATCACTGAAAAAAATACTTTTATATCAATAAATATTGATTAAAAATGGCGTTTTTTTATTTATAGCTTCCAGTATAAACAATGATTTTATCATGAACATTTATCATTTATAATAAACAAGATAATGATACGATTCGTAAAATAAAATATAAGTATAGATATAGCTAATAACCAATGAAGATCATAAAAACAAAATATAACGAGAATATTATAATTCTGTGACATTAATTAAAATTCGATTATAATACGTAATAATATAAATGATGTACGTTATTTATAAGTTTAATATAAACAGATAATATAATAGAGAGATTTGAAAAAAAATTATGTGCTTTTCCGATTTTAACTATAATGTTAAAAATGTTAAAGATGGTAAAGATGTGACTTCCGTATTATTAGAGTCCAGAGAAACCTCCACAACAAATAATGAAAGACGAAGTTTTGGTTTTTGTCTAAGACATTTTGAACCCGTACAACTGAATGTCACATTTCAGATAGAGTAGATGAGTTTTATTAAGAGATTATTAAAAAAAAAAACGTAATTAGAAATACTTTTGGTATATATCGATGGGGCTGAATCGTCATGGTTATGAACAGAATGAGGTTGGTTGACGAGATCTCTTATAGAGCTAATTGGCGACGTGGTAGTTGCGCTTGTTTTGAAATTATTATTACTGAGAATGGTGCGCCGCGGCGTATCTGTTCGGTAAGATAAATATTTTAGATTTTTTATCATCATAGATTACACAAAAGAATTAGGCAAATTTCGTTTAGGTTTTGTACTATTACATTATGATGTCAAAACCACACCTTTTTTTTTAATTAGATTGTTCATGAGGACAACGTTTATAACGATATATTTATAACGACGGATAACATTGAAAATAATACGAATAACAATTAATAAGCCCACGGATAACGGAGCGAAAACAGTATATACGTGCGTTCATGTTGAGCATTACGACCGAACGGAAAAAATTGTGTTACAACATAATTTCTCTGTTTCTATGAATCTTAATTCGATTTACCTACTGAAATGTTTTCTTCGTAACTTCTTAAGATTAAGTATAATAAAAAAATTATTTGATCTCGGTGCATTCAATATAAACACAATTTTGAAATGATATTGTGAGTCTTAACGGTTATATTCGCATCAATGGGTATTTTGTACTTGACTCTGATCAATTTTTAATAAAAGTAGTTTTTATAATTCGAAACGATTGCGGACAATCGTTTAATTAATCGCATAGACTCTATTATTATCGCTCCATAAGTATACATACACACACATACACATGAGAGGTATTCTCTCCTTTCACAATAATATAATACATACCACATATACTTGTATTCGCTCACACACATAATACTACGTACATTATATTTATATATATAATATTTATACGTAGAACGGTAATAACGGTCTGTTAGCAAAACCGTTTAACCTTCCCCAAAACAAAACAATGACGGTAATATACATACGCTTCGCGTCGAACATACTTAAGTGCCAACAATGGATGGTGTAGTTTCATATATACATATGAAGAGAGAGAACGAGAGAAAAAAAAACTTAAGTATTACCAAGAGAAATGCACAAAAGGTGATATCTGTAAAACATTATTGACGTTTAACAATGAATACGCGCACGCACACACGCAAATACTACGTATATATTTGTCTAGAAAAAGTGTTCAAAAGACTTATGATGTGAGTGGTGCGCGGCGTATGTGTGTGGATGTTTTTTTTTTTTCACTTCACTCCTTGTACAACACGAGCAGTACATGTACGTCAGAGAGAGGGTCCTATTGTCACGTATACATCGGAGCAATATAGGCTCTCTTGAATCCCTGGTAGTCATATATATATAATATATAGTATTGCTAAAAGTCAAGAAGGTTATAAGCACAGCGCATTCTCCTGGTTCACAATGATTCCTTCTAGAGGGAGTGGAGAAGGGGACAACGTTTTTAAAGACAAAATTTTTATTTTTATTTTTATACATCGCCTTCGTCGTCGTCGTAGTCTGCTACTGCAGCGGTTATTCTTTCACTCGCGCGCGCAGATATTTGAGTAATAGTCAATATATTATAATCGCCGGAACACTCGCCGCACATACACACACAAGAGAACAGATGTCCTGGGGGTGTATATAATACATACATACGTATATTGTGTGTGTGTGTGCATGGTAGGTATTATAAACTGGCAGCACCATAATGCCCGTCCGCAATAAATGAAAACGACTCGGAGCCGTTTGATAAACGATAAAATGTGTGCGCACATATTAACACTATCAGCTGGTCAAGAACACGGTGTACACTATACTCATGTGTATGATGCGTGGATCCTATATATTATACACGCGTATACATAATACCGAACAATATATTCGATTTCGCGACTTGTAATTTATATACATGTATATATTGCTCTCGTATAGGGTGTCCGCGCGGTACTTCAAAAGATACGTGTCTGTATAGCGGCAGAAAGAAACGACTGCAAAACAAGACGTCGTCGCGGTGACGCGACCTGTGTAAAATCACACACCGATCTAGTTGTAAGTACAACAATAAATAATCATAACAATATTAAACGCGACTCTGCACGTCCTATATAAGTATGGGAACACGTATGTATTTATTTACGTATCTTTATAATTCCGAGCAACGTTAAGTGAAACATAAAAATAGGGGTTTCAATATGTTGTACAGAATTATTGATGTCCCGTGTTAAAAAATTGAATTCACACATCTTTAGATGATTTAGGTTGTTAAATTTATCAAATAGATAATACACACAGATACTTTTCTTCTACGTAATTTTATGATTTTAAACGAGTTAGTTTTTTTGTGAATCATCTTATGATATTTTAAGCTAATTATATAAAATATCTAAAGATGCTAAGAACGACATGTTTGTGTATCTGAAGTTTCAATGTATTTATTCGCAATCCTTCAATTACGCCACTGGACCTCGTATATTATTTTATTTTAAATGAACACGTGTTGTCGCATCATTTCAGCTCTCTGTGTGGACTTTATTGGTCAATATTATGGTATTAATTTATATTTACCGATCGGTAGTAGATTTTTGAATGTAAAGTGATAACAAAATTAATATTTTTTTTTATTCAATGGAAGCTAATATCTAATTTAATGAAATTAGATGTTCACAGAAATAAACGCTTACCTAGATTTGTACATAGTACAAATATTTTAAACTTCTTTTTTTTTTATGTATTACAATAGCAGAACGACTATAACTTCAAATCTGATATTCGACAATAATTATTTATCACTTTCAATATAAATTATACACCAGATGTCGTAATATAATATACTCTGTGTCAAGTTAGATACTATTTAAGCCAAGACGTATAAATCCTTTTAACAATTATTGTTGAGCTTCAGTGAAAACACCATCTGTTACAGAAAAATCACTGCAAAGATCTTTCTTTAAGTACTTAAAACATCAAGACGACTCATTCGGTTTTACGTTACCATTATGGCTTGAAAAAATTATACTTAATTAATATAAAATATGTGTCAGTCGTTGTTGTACCACCATATATGAGTGGTACTCATTTTTGTGCCATTATTTTAAAAATGTTTTTTTTTTTAATTTAAATAGTTATAACAAACCCTTTAGAAGAAAATTGTATGTATCAAATATTTAAATGTACCTAATGTTCTTATTTTCAAAAATAACTAGGTGCCTCAAAAATTATTTTTGTTTCATTTAATCAATAACCAATCTTACCTGAAATTTGAATATTAAATAATACCTAATTTTTTTGTACCAAAAAAATATTAAAAATGATAAGATTTATAAGTATATGTAAAAAATGAAAATAATACTGCATATTATTTTAATTTTATATCAATCGAATAACAAACATGATTTTATGAATGCGGATTTTAGTAATTTTGTTACAACTCAAATAAAATAAAACTCTATTTGAAATTTTCGTTATTTATCCATTAAAAAAGTATAATTAATTTTTTAAACTAATTTTTAGACTATAAATATTTATATTATATAATGTTTACTAAGTACTTATTTATAATTTTTAAAATGTAAATATTTAGGAATTTATATGTTTTTAAAGATGTAACAACAAATGCTTATACATATGCTTTTCAAACTTAAATAAAAAATCTCCAATACATTAGTATAGTTAGAAACAACTTTGTTTCAAAATCGTTTAAAGTTTGAATTACGCTCGTTTCAATGAAACATCAATTTCTCCGCTAACCTTTTGCTACATCGAACTTAACTCATAATCGTTTTTCATATCCGACCACCATTTATCATTGTATTCAAATTTAAAAACTTTAGCCTCAGTGGCCCACCCACCACTTGTACAACTAAAAAAAAAAAACCCGCTCTATCTCATATTCTCATTACCTAAAACCTGTATATACAATCGATTTTTTCGTACAGTGCAGGAAAAGTAACCAGATACTCATGTATAGGTATCTCAATATGTAATTTTTTTTATTATGTATACATTTCATATATTTTACTGTATTATATATAATAAACAACGTATAGATGATATAAATATAACGACACATTTATTTTCTGTCTTCGGTGATTTAAGACTAACACTAAGTATGCAACTGAATACGTATATATATATATATATATATATATATATACGTATTCAGTTGCATACTTAGTGTTAGTCTTATACGACAGAAGCGTCTGGATTTGGTTAGATTTAACGAATGTTTTTAATACAATTTTCAAATTAATTGTATTAGCTTCAACAATCTTTTTATTCTTCCCTCATAAAATCTCCTATTTATAAAAACAAAATCGGATACATCTTTTTTTTTTTTTTTATTCAGAATAATTGTGCAAAAACAAATGCTATAAATGATTTTTATTATTAATTTTTAGATTTGATGTACATTTGAAACTAAAGAAATATAAAAACTAAATTACATCGAATTAGATTTGCATATTACCAACATCGAATATTATCGCTTTACAAAACATTTTTTTGTTTCTTATAATATGTACTTAATATATCAATGGTATTTCCATTTTATATTCAACAAAGTATAAATCTATATTTTGTATACACTATACTATAGATTATAATGAAAATTACCGAGATGTATACTCTCGGTATACCTCCAAATAATAGATATGTTAAGATGAATATTTTTAATAAATCATTCAAAAGTCACTTTTAATAGATAATACAGGTGATATTAAAGATAATTTATATAATATGTTTTTTAATTAAGTTGGATAAATATATTTTTGGGTAACAATTTACATATAGCGCTTAAATATTTTGCCTTAGCTTAATTTAAACAATTAGAATTAATTGTTTTCGTTAACAGCTCGCTCCATTTCTATAAGTACAAACGTTGAAGTGATTCAATTTTAATATTGAGAGGAATTATGATTATATGTTTTTAGTCAATAGTCGGCGTTTGGTAGGAAAAAAATAGTACTGTAAGAATTACAGAATTACATTAATTCTATAAATCATACTGCATTACATGGAACCTTAATATTGCAGTATAATTACCTAAAAATTAATCATAATGTTAACATGTATAAAACTCTATTGATATTTATTTTTCACAAAAGTTTATGCCATGATTGCTTAAGAACAGATACATGAACAGAACTGTTTTTAGGGTATACGATGCTTAAAAATATATAGCAATGTATATATATATATAATACATAAACTATACAATTTTTGTACAAATTTAAAAAAATACGATTAACTGCACAAATCCCAGTCAAATTCAAAGAATGTGATGCGCAAGGAACAAAAACATAAAATTTACACTTTTTTTGATTCTGGTTTGTAGACCAGTATATTGACTATATCTTTATGTTCAATTTTTTTTTTTTTTTTTGTTGCTTTATGGGCCATAAAGTCCTTTTGCAGCTTCTACTAAGCCCCTTCACCTGTCATATTGTGTTTAATCAAAATTTTTCACGATTTATTTAAACCCATATCACTGCAGACGAAATATCAGTTTTTCTTTTCAATGATAAAATTGCATTACTTTTATAAAAGTTAATTTTAATTTATTAAAATATTAATAATGATATTTTATAAATCTAATGTTATTTTAGTAAATTTAAAGCCCTTTAAATTCCAAGATCCCCGCCCTGGGTCTTTAGGGTCCATGCATTGAGATGACTTAGTATATGAGTGCATAAGTTTAGTGTATTACATAGGTAAGAATGTTTGGTAATAATAATAAAAAGGCACATATATTTTAGTGAAAGTTTGGAATCCTATATTTTTCTTCTAAAATCTAAATCATCAAGTCACATGGTGGTACTAGATTACGTGGTCGTTACAACGTTTACACGTTGCTCGCATTCAAGATTGTCATGAGCTTCGGGCGGTAGACAGTGATACGAGAGTATAATGTGTGAATAAGGGCTGCACGTCAGAGAAACTAAAGGACAAGAATAACAAAAAAATAAAAATAAAATAAATAAAATACGAATACGAGCTCAGCGATGTGGACTACTGTACGTACTAAAATATATACCTATACTGAAAGCAAAAACAAACGGACGTTACGGCAGAACGCGCGTATAGTTATAATAATAATAATAATGTAAATCACGGAGAGCAAGCGACTCGTCGTCGGAGAACAAGCAGTGAAGTAGTAGATATACAGGAGAAGTACGGAGGACTAGGAGGTGGAAAAAATAAAATCATCGAAGGGGTAGGACGTAGGTGGTACGGGACGTCGCGCGGAGTTAAAAATGATTATTATTATTATTATTATTATAATAATAATGCCATCGTGTGACGAGGGGGCGATCCAGGGGGGAGGGTGGTACCTACGGTAGCGGTAGCGACGGCTGCGGCCGCGGTGTAGGACGGACGAGCGCGCCGCTGCAGCGTGTGCGTGAGTGTGAGCGCGTGTGTTCGTGTTGGTACTCGGGCGTGTGTGCGTGCGTCGCGCCTGGCGGATGGAACATATCTTCCGGACGAATGAGCGCAGCGTTCTATATCGATCTGGGCGCCGGCACGCGATTGGCGGACGGGCGGCGCTCCGGTCCCACCCCCCGCCGCGTTCCGACCGTCCCCGAGAAATACTCTACCCGCGCCGCGACGGTACACCTACCGGAGACGCTGCTCCCCACCGCCGGCACCGGCACCAACACCACCAGCGGCACCACGGTCGCGGTATATACGTCGCGCGCGGGAACCAGGCGGAACACGGCGCGGTCCCATCGGTCGTGGCACACACACGTTACCGAACCGCGCGGCCACTCGAATCACGCACATCACGCGCGCGCGTCGTACGCACATTAACGATACGGACACGCTCGCGACACAGAACCGCCGGGTCTCAATATTTCCAGTTGGTTTTAATATTTATTTATTCGGTTCCGTTTTTTTTTTTTTTTTCTTTCCTTTTCCCTTTTTTTAGAACATACATCGCGAATCGTGTGTGACGAACGTTATTATTCTCGAATCGTTACAACAACTACACACGCGACTTCAACTATAACGAGATAAAAGCGTACCCGTCTCCTATTATTGCATTATCCTGTGATACGAACGTCATATCGTCATTCATTCATGCAGTAGATGCACACTTGTTAACTCGGATTATAATACATCGTTCAGTGCGCGTGCAGTTTTTGACAAACCGTATCACGTAAGTACATAATGTTATTATAATATACTCGCAATTCATGATTTTGAATTAACCGTCGGTCAAATCTTAATGTCTACCTTAATTTCGGGACATTATTTTAAATCGAATTCACGCTTACGTATAATATATATATATATTTACGCACGTTGAAATACGATTCATACTGGCACCGAGTATAGGTACAAAACCAATGGAAAGGTTTATACTACTGTATTCGATTTACATTTATCCTCAAAGCTTCATTCGTATTTAAATATTGTGCAATCCCTTTTTCGATACATACACTGGTGGATAATGAAGGTTATTTCCTTTTTCCCCCCTTGGTCGAAAAAATGAATAACTATGTTGTTTAAGAAAAATATACAATATTATTAATACTACCAAGAACATTTTTTACTGATCAACCAATTGATATGATTTATTATCCATACATCTTCTATAAACCGATTTTCACATTTCTATTTTTATGGTTAACGATTACTACCATCACAACGCATCGGTCACATTTTGAGTGATAATAAAACCATTTTATTGCTATGCCAACTATAACGACACATTTGAAATGAACAAAAGGTACAATTTTTTTATATGTATTTTGATTACTTATGGTATTACCATTGAGTGGTCGATTATCATCTTTTATCAATCCAGATAGATATTAATTTTAACCAAATATTTAGTACTAAAGTTAGCCAGAATATTCTTAACCACAAAATAATTTTTCCGATTTAAAATACTTTTTAATACCGTTTAACTACCTATTAAAAACAATATTAATACAATACAATTCAGGTAAATGCGTATTATTTATGGTATATTATGAATCTCATACCTACATTACCACATTACTATTTAATAGGTACCTATATAATATTAAACTATATATTTAATATATTTTATATATACTTATCTACTTAATTTTTACTATCATGTATAATTTAAAGAAAATTATCTCCCTCCACCAGTTCTTGGCATCTGTATCCATACTTAGAGATACAACGTAAAGTTCGTAAATATTCAGTATAATATAATTTATCACAAAAAATGTATAATTTCTTTTCTACTATTTTGATTTTATTTTCATTTTAAAAATCTGCGTATAGATATCCTCTTTCTATAACCATAAGATTTATTTTATAGTGATAATCAATTATAACATCATTTTAATATCTTCACAACAATGGTTATATTACACCCCAAGCTTTCTAAAAAAGGTTAGCAGGAATTCTAAATAATGATGAAAAACGAATTAATTTTTTTACAAATATTCACAAAAATATTTAAAATTCAAATCAAATATCAATGTCTTATAAATAAATAAAATGTACATCAACAGTTTTTTGAAGTACTTTGGTATAAAACTATTCAAATTCTCAGAGCCGTCCTAAGAATTTATAAGGCTCGAAACAAATTAATTCGGTTTCTCTTTAAACATCACTACAATATACGAATATATTAAAATTATACACACCAAGTTTGCAAAACATTGGTAAATACAGTTTTCCGAACCTCAACCAAGCAAGGTAATTTAAATGCATTAGTGCAATGAATTACATTTTTAATAACTTCTTAACAATATATTACCCGTTACCAAATTTAATTAAAATGTAATTTATTCCTAAATAATTTATAAATAACCATAGTAGATAAGAATTTTGATGTTGTCGCGTCAATATTTGTGATAATGAATGTCTGCGTATATTTGGATAAAATTACGTTTCCTTCATACTCTGTCTATAACCATAGTAAATTACAGTTATAACTATTCATAAATTAGAATAGGTAACTGAAAATGAAGTCTGTATAATAATGCTAAAATACAAATTTCAGTTAATTTTATTTAATTAAATTTATTAATTTTATAAAGAAAAATAGTTAGAAATATATACTAATATCAACAATCTCTAATGTAACGCCGAATATTTCTAATTAATTTGGACTTTAATGGAGCCCTAAATTTTCCAAAACTTGGACCTAGGTCAAAATAATCATGCCCCCCCCCCCCCTATGACAACAGCCTATATATACCATCGAAATAATTGATGAAATGTTCCAAATAATTACATAGTAGTAATATCAATACCCAATAGGCTTTTAGTCATATATATAATTAAAAAAAGAGTCTGTTAAAAATATTCTATTAGTACCTACACTATTATATTATTTACAATTTTTTATAATTAGGTTATTACTTTTAGATTATCTTATACAAAATTTGTTACAATTTAGTCAATTATATTAATTCTATAAGTTTAATCGTTTACATATTTACCAAATAATGTAATATGTTGTTTGACAATAATCCGACAAGAAATTCTGCGAAAAATGTGTGAATTTTACCACTTCTAAAAAGTAAAATAACAACCACTTCAATTTTTATGAAAAAATACGTATTCAATTGCATATCTTTACATAAATTGTCAAGATTTCTGCTTTAGGCATAAGCCACTTTCGTGTAACTGAAACGTATCTTTAGATAATAAGGTACGTATAAAAAACATAATACTGAAATACTATGCGCAATCGGTTATTACAATAAGAAATATTAGTCATCTAAATGTATTCTAATTAATTATATATCCTACTCGAGATAAAATGAATTGTTATACAATTTTATCTACTTATTTTCAGTTTTTATTTGACCCGTACCTTATATGCTATAAATCTATTAAACTCCAAACGGATATTTAATAATTATTATAACACTCAAATAAACTTTAAAGTTATAAAGAATTACTAGTTACTAGTTTATTTCATATTAAAAAACATAATTTATTATTATGTCATAGGAATATATACAAAAATATAAATTTTATTTTATTTATATATGTTTATAATATTGATTTAATGTATTTAACTATGTGTAAAAAAACTGTTTGGTTAATTATTTTTATACAGATAATATGAAAATTAATATAAATAAAAATTCCTTTCTTGTCT
Organism: Sipha maydis; assembly: GCA_034509805.1. Taxonomy (NCBI): domain Eukaryota; kingdom Metazoa; phylum Arthropoda; class Insecta; order Hemiptera; family Aphididae; genus Sipha; species Sipha maydis. The sequence continues at coordinate 85,248 of JASXSY010001265.1, read as the reverse complement.
TAAGCTAATTGTACATCGCACATTAGCTGCAATAACAAATGATTTCAAGAACATTCTTTAAGTGAGTAAATTTTTAATTTAAACGATTTACCGTTTGAATTTTTATTATTTTAAATTATTTCAAACAAAACTTATCATAAAATACACGTAAATTCAACGATCAAACAAATTAAATTAACTTATAATTAATTTTTACGCATGTTTTACGCTGGAGGCACATTTTAATATTATAGTAATTATTTACGTGACATGCTGCGGAAAGAGAATTATAATTATGTTTATAAAGGTTAAATAAACAAAAAAAAAAAATAATAATAAATAAGAAAATTGCGTTTTTTATTAATCTTTTTACTGTAAGTATACAAATGCATATGTATATGTACATAATGTTTAATCGTAACAAAAATAGAGGCAATTAAAAAAACAACTAAGCGATAAAAAAATAAAATAAACAAAAAAATAACTTGCAGAAAAGAATAGGTAGTTAAATGGCACACACATATACGTATTGTAAGTCAATATTAGGTGTAGTCAATTAGAATTAGTATCATCATCTACGAGGGTTGAATGTGTATCACTCTTTAAAAGCGGGGGTGTATGTTTTTATTATTTCATTAATAGCCCCGAAGAGTATCGCGTTACCATTTCGAGAGCTTGCGCGCGTATATTGAAATGTGAGAAATGCGAGTCGATATACACACATAATACACATATATCTACACGTTATATAAGATATGTATGTGTGTGTATGTGTATGTGTGTGTGTGTGTTTGTGTGTGCGGGTGAGTGAGTATTTGTCTGTGTGTACACACTGAATCCGAGTCCTTTTATACGCACACGCCCGGTGTACACACTAATAATGTTGTATACTGTTATTATTAGGTTTTTCTTCTTCTATACGTCCCCGGCCGAAGTGTGCTCGAGGGGTTCCGAAGTGGTCGAATTATTATATTATATATATATGTGTGTATATAATATTGCAGCCGAAATGGCGGCGCTCAAGTGGCCTCTGATGTTGTATATTATTACGTATATATGTATTTATATTTAATGTGTATATGTACACCGGAGCTAATTGACTCTGAAACTACAGGTAATGAATAAACGACCCTAAATATATTGTTTACTTGGTAAATTCTTATACACATATACGTGTAGTTTTTAAACTCAATAAGTGTAATGAATTCGTTATCAGTGTGTTCTATAAAGACACTTTGTACATGTACGAATATAAACTCATTCAGTAGTGCATTTAAAGGGTAAAGACGGAGAGTTATTCAAGGGATACAATAACATAACTCAAAGGATTTAATATTATACATAGTTAAAAATATATTAGTAAATTTTTATTATGTCAAAATGAAAACAAATTATATATTTTTATATTTTATACATCTTATATATTTATATAAATTATATTTTTGGCATACTTATCCACGATAATTATGGACTTGCGCGCATCAACCTCCGATTAATACACAACAAACAAGTTTTCAAGCTTCTAATTCGTAAGTTTGTAGCACAAAATTCCTTAAATATGAAATGTAGTAATATATTGTAGTATATAATTTCCTTTAGATTTATACCTAAAATTTGTTTATATCGCATATCCCGCTCAAGTTGATGTTTTCCGTAAACTGTTCCAGAGTTCATCCGAGCATGTTACAAGGCATTACCAGAAGCGAACAATCGGGCTTGCTGCCTCATCATCATCATCATCACCACCACCACCACCACCAACCATTGGCCACCCACCATGGCATAGGTACAGGGTCGGCTTGGCCACCTAACCATCATGACGATCTCGCACACAAAGGTAAGTCATCTCACACTTTTAATAAATTTACACGCATATGCCGTATACACATGTGTATAATATTATTTATGTATAAATCAAAGGAGCGAGTTGAGAAATTAATATAAGATGACGTATATTTGTTATCACAAATATACATTTTTTCATGCATAATAAATACATTTTATATACAATAAACTTAGTAAATACACCAGCTCGGTCAACGAGTATAGGTTATTCGATCTGGAATTTATGTGCACATTAAATTATATATATATATACGCGAAGAAAACGAAAAAGAGAGAAAAAACCATTTCCAACGGGTTATAATAAGTAGGGGAAGTGTATAGTGTTTCTTGTATGTGTGCGTGTGTGAGTATGTGTGTCGGTTTGAAGACATGATTCCATGTGACTGGTTCACTCATGGATGGAAAAATAACCGTGCGTGTACAGAAACCAGCTTGCCGTGTATAATTAAAAGGAAAACGGGCGGAAAAAATACGCACACATAAAGGAAAATGTTACTTTTTTTATTATTATTATTATTATTATTATTTTATTAAAATATAAAAACATCAGACGTATTGGGTTTCGCCTGACGAGTCCCGGCCACCCTGTATTCGACCATGTAGCGGTTTTGTGTTCACCTTCAGCGCGATGGAAGACAATATCTCGTTATACGACACCGTATATCGTCGAAAGAAAAAAATATACCTACCTATTTATATATATATATATATATATATTTATATTGGAAATAATATTGGATACTTCGAGTACGTGTAATACGTCTGTCAACTGTCGTCAAGTCCAACATCTCGTGTGTGTATATATCGGTACTACTGCGGCAGCCAGGACTGCTAACATGTTATTCCTTTCGGTCTTTTTTTTACACGTAACTCAATTCTATGATTTACGGCATATAAACTACCGTGACATATATATATATATATATATATATATATATATATATATATATATATATAATAGATTATAATCTGCTTACGAAAAACAAAAAAAAAATAACTTTTTTACTAATAAATAATAACATACATATAGCTTAAATATATCATTTGCAAATATTAAATGCGTTACATTTTATATAAGAATATGAAATTTAATATATTTATCATTTGTTTTTTGGAATAATAACATTACGCAGGATTTTGTGATGTGATGATAAAATAATAAATGTCTATCCTAAATATTATTTGAGAACAAGTACAATTTATTCATGAACAATAATATAAGAAACATTCTAGTACATGCAATAATCGAACGAACTAATTTATACTTGATTAAAATATAAACTTTTCCAAACATTCGTCTACAACAAAAGCGTATAGTACTTACCACAACACTATAGTATGTGATTCGTACAAAATTCATGTATTAAAATCCAAGAATTTTTAAAAAATGATTCAACGAATATTTTATTTTCTCTTAAATTTTTAAAAGTACCTATATTTGACATGGTTTGTCAAAATATTTTGATTTTGTAAATCAATATAATATTAGTTATTTCTAACCTTTGTAAACCATTGTAATCAGTACGTCTTATTACCTGAAAACACATTATTAAGCGGTTTCTAATGAATACATTGATTTGGTAACTTATTGCAATTGTACGCACTACATGTATACCAAGAATTTATTAGCTTATATGGAATAGCCTAATACTATTTTTTATTTTTTTTCTTCCCAGTCATCGAAATATTTTACGAAAATAGTTGAAATAAAACAACTACATTGTGCGATGAGCTGTACAATAATGTTATAATAGCCCGACGTCAACCGGAGCACACGCGTAAAACAGTAGGAAGTCCATGTATAGGTCGTGTGACGAAATGTTATTATTTTAAAGTGTGTAACGATAATGATTAGGGACGACGTAGCGTAAATATAAATCGCCGGTGTACGTACAAAAGGGTTGTGTACTGTCGCGGAAAGACGAGAGAGAAACCGCGCGGCAAGGATTCTAAAAAAGGATTTAGCGGCTCTAGGTAGGTTATCGTGTATTATATGCGTGTTGTGTTTACGGCAGGCCTCGGGGGACTTGTATCCTGCTCGAAGTGCGTACAGTCATCGCCGGCCGCCCGGCTCAATGGGATGTGGCAAATATATCGTTTCCCAAACGGCAACGCTAATTTAACGAGCTCACACGCTGCGCGAGCGGTCCTTTTTCGAACTCCACGAGTTGGCGGCTTCACGTACCTACATAATATATACAATACATCACACATAATATTGTACACGTACGTGGTACGCACGCCACACAACACACAGCTGCGGCTTCTTCTTCATCTTCCCCCTTCTCTTTATTTTTCTCCTCCTATTCCGCCATCTACAGATTTCCTTGGGTCTTGTATACGTTTTTCTTCTATACATCACACCTGTCACCTGCAATTATTGTACTCTCTGTGACATTCCGCCGATTGCCGTTTGCAAAATAATACGATTTAATCCATGCATACTATCAATATACATATGTATGTCTAACACGCCACACGCGCACAATCGTATTATACGTATATTATTATATACTCGTGAGTACGACAAATTGCAATGTTGTATATAGTACGTTCGAGGTATATTGCTGTAATACAATGGTCGTATTATAAATAAAATATATAATTGAATTCGCATATCGCATATTAATACGTATATACATATATTATATTTACACGCATTATGTTATAAAGGATTTAAACATTTCGCACACCCATTGTTGAATATGTTTATGCATGTTTTTTCTTACAATTTTCTTAAACGAAACCAGAGTTTAATATTTATTCAATATTCTGATAACATTTGACGTACTATTTACACTCACAGGTAAATACGTAGCGAAATATTTTCAATAACAAATTTAAAATCTGTCGCATTTACATAATTATGTGCATTATGTATGAACATATTTTACATCATTTGTTTTATCAAAATCGAATCACTGCGTGTTTAGAGGAAGTAATGAAATCATTGCTGAAATAATAATTATTTATACTTCCCATTTTATACAAGTTCATAATACATTAAATACACAACTTTGTTTTATTATTTATACAAATAAAATTACTCAGCTACAGTTTGCCAAAGTCATTATTGTTTTTACTGGATTGTTATTTAAATTAATTTTACAAAAAAAGACTAATGAATACATTTTTTAAGTTTACATCATAAGGTATAATTCATTTTTATTAAAAGAAGAAATAAAATAAAAAAAATTTGAAATTTACTTTCTTGGGTACATGATAAATTTAGAAATAAACTAATATTTTATAAAATTATTTTGATTTTTCATTATAATCAATTATCAAGGATAAAATATTTTATATTCATAACCGTAGTAAAAAAAATATTATATTTATTTACCTGTGAAATCTACTTATTATTATTGATACACTGCTTATACTATATTATTAAACTGGAATTAAAATCTAATACAATCAATTCGCTATAAGTGAGGGTACAAATATCATTCGTCTTCTTATCCTATACTACGTATACTTGGTATACACAAATAAATAAAAACAAATATATAGTAAAATGCATAAATGTCGACCAGAGTTTAATTAATTTCTTGTTCTTGAAATATAACTATTTCTACTATACACAATATACAATGGTTAGTATGGTCCATGAAATTAAAATAAAGTAATTTAAAGCCACAAATGAGATTACCTCTACGCAAACGGGCAACCCTCTTTGAAAAGAGCTACAGCTCCTTTGTATATATAGCTGTACTACGAGTGCAGGGAGTGTTTTTGATGTGAAAATTTTTTGTCGGGGAGGAGTTTTCTATTCCCACTTCTTTTTTTCTTCTCAAGACATAGTAGATCAAGTTATGTATATATATATATATATATATATATATATATATATATATATAGAGAACATGTCGGGAGGGGTTTCCCCTTTAAGATATTACGCGCGGCGTGCAAATGACACGCAGAATTAACTGCTCTCCCCCTTTCCTTAGCAACGGGCGGGTGTCTTGTCACCCCAAAAAACCCCATGGATGGTTGGTAGAGGGCAAAGAGAGGTGGGTATGACATAAGAGGTCCTGGAAATTTCGGAACGCCAAGAGTTGTTCGGGAAACGAGGAAGGGGGTGATAAAAATGCGTAAATGGTGGAAGACCCAGGGTAAGCAAAGTCGTTGGCCGGAAAAGCTCCAAGTGCCTTTTTTTTTACACCAGCGCCTCGCATATATATTCGAACAGCCAAGAAAATTCCGAGTAAAATAAAATATATGTATAAGCACTGCTAGTAATAACTGCAGCAGGCCTAAATAAAACGGTTTTTTGATTTATATAAATATTCTTTATCTTATTTATTCTCAAACGTCATTTTTCAAACATTTTATAGCAATAGTTTACGCAACATTCCACTTAAGGTTATAACTATTATTTTTTTGAAATAGCGACACTGTAGGTACTGTTTTTAAAAAAACAAAAAATCAAGAAAAAATAATAATTTTTCTCTATATTATTTAATATAACGTAATAATATAATATTGACTACCTGATTGGTTATATTTAGAGTTTAAAGAAAAAATTAATTTAATTTAAATTTTACATTGCTATAACAATACTATAATAATTTGTTTAAATAAATAATAAATCATTTTTATACATATTAACTGTTTATTTTACGAATCATGTTATACATTTGAATTTAGCTAATATCAGAATTTAACCAACAAGTTACAGAGCTATACTTACGTTAATCAAGTTACTATTATTATTGTTTAATAATAGTTGTATTACTTAATAGTATATTGACATTAATATTCTGTTGGTCGACTGTAAAATAATAATAAATGGAAACTGTTATTTATGGCAAAGTATCTAAATCAGTTGGTGTATCTAACTACTAAAATATAATCAACCAATTTAACAAATAATAAACCAACTATTTATGTATAAAAAAAATATTATACTCAATTTAAATACATTTATCATAACAAGTGTTAAAATTACCAAATACTATTAACTGTTGGAGTAAAATTTTAAATTGGTGGTGTACAATATAAAGAAACACAATTGCAAAGCTTTTGTGATAAACTTATGGCATTCTCGGAATAATTTGTACTTTAAATTATTTGAACGAAGAACAATTTAATTATAATAATCTCTTAGAGCCTTTATGTTTTAAATTGAATCATTTAAATATAGCTACTTTTAATGTAAGATCTTGACTGCAAGTCACGACTAAAATTTAAAAATTGTTACTTAATACTAAAAATATATTTGAAAACCTTCAAACATAATGATTGTTCGGACGTAAAAATATAATAAATCTGTAGGACCCCTAGAGTTAAGTGACAATGAGAAAAACTTAACGATTATATTTTTGCACAATAAATGGGAACAATTAAATCAGACGCGATCCCACGACTCAGTTTGTAGCAATTTTTGATGGTATACCTACTTTATAACATATTGAAATATCAATTCGAATACAAGCGTATACATCTACATACTATACACGACTGCTTATAGTCGGTATAGAATTATTATTGTTATTCACCTTGTATATAAAACGTGTACAATGCAGCGCGTGAACAACAAGCTATTGGGTTGTCCGAATTTCAGAAATATATATAATGTACAAGAGAGCAAAAAAATATACATAATAATAATGTGCGGACGGTATATTTGACAATGGTTATTATGCAGAGGATATACAGCGTGTAATAATATAATAATAAAATGGCCCGGTGAATGGATGTTTTTGTGTACCGCGCTGGATTGTGTTAACAAATTTGTAATCCATCTATAATCCCGTCGGGTTTTGTAGTCCAGTATTTTATTTTTTTTTATCTTTTTTTAAGAACCGTGTAAGCCGCCATTTTACATAACATCTCTTGTAATTTTTGTTCAGACAATGTTTTGACAGGTACTATTGGCCTCATGCGATGTCCATTCAAGAGTACGTTAATCGATTGATTTGGACCGCAAATGGTTCATTTCACAGTAACAACGACTTCAAATCTGCAGTACGTTGTATACTTCTTAATTATCATTAAAACATCTGTTATTGATACATTTCAAACAACATCAAGACTATATTATATATATATATATAATGATTTATGATAACATTCAAATCACAAATAGCACATACACACACACACGCGTACAATGAACTCGTCGATTAATATTTCACTCGTTAACTATCCTAAACGGATATAATATAAAACGGAGTAATTTACAAAAAACAAAAGTAATAAAAATCTGATATTTATAATTATGATATGTTTCTGTGAATAATAGTGAAGACCAGCCTACTTACATCAGAATTTATCATATATATATAATATACATAATATTAAAAAATATTAAATTAATTACATATAGTTACTGACACGATGGATGTAAATCATCGTGGAACATTTAATAATATTATCACTGAAAATATAACCTGTACTTCATGAGCAATATTCAATCGGTCAAAACAACTTTGCTACAATTTTTATACATTTGAAATCCTCGAGTTTATATACATATAGTATAATAAAATATAACAAAACATACATTGATAGACTATATCATGTAGTTGAAATCTTACATGACGTGGAAATGAAACGCCTAATCTATATTTTACAAGATCAGAAATATAACGTAACCTAATATTGAGTTGTGGTAATTTATACACAAATATAATAAATCACGTTTTACCGTTAAAAATGAGGCACGCAATATTTAACACAAAATAATAATAATAATCATCATGATAAAATTGTGTGCAGTGGAATTCAATAATTGTTCTCAATATGAAATATGGATGCAATGCAAATAATAAAGAATAAACCATGTACACATTGTACACGGTAGTAGAAATATTTATTAGCGGGTAGCGGCCTAACGCTGTGTAGTTGTAATACACGTGATACCAAAACTGTCATTTTTTTCGAAACGATGTACAAATCACGCTTCAAATCCTACAAAAAGACCTGTTATATATATATATATATATATATATATATATATATATATATATATATATATATATATATATATATTTGTATCGCGAAGAGAGCTCTTTTATACACATGTATGAGTGAGTAGGTACCTATGATGTGACGTGGAATTGATATTACGCGTTTGGTATGAATTCGACAACAATCGGTCGTCGTGTATTAGTCGTACGAATCTCGCGCGGACGCTACAGCACAGCACTCGACACCAGCTGCCGACAAAACGATTATGAGCCGCGAAAGGATTGAACCGCTCGCGGGAACCCCGATGGTGGTAGTTACATGAATGGCTTCGGTGGAGGCGTAGTAGTCGCGTCTGTAGAAACCGCTACGCACCTCTAAACCACGGTCGGACCGGAGTATACCTGCAGTGGTGTATACGCCATGAGCACCTGTTCGCGTTAAATCTACCTCAGCCGCCGTTCGTTATAATAATCCGGAGTCGTATCAAATGCAACCGCCGCCGCCACTGTTTGCGATATAATGGTATAACAATTCCGAAACTGCGTTAAACGTTTGTATCGAATACATACATGTACAGGTATCCCAACCTCCTTCTCTTGCCGCCCACCGTCGACGACGACCGAATTCATCGCGTCATATTGTCCGGTCAGACATGAAAGGCGGCAACGCGCGGTCTAGTCGTTTGAAGTGTTTCTCGTTTTATTCCGACGACAAGACGACATGCGGTATACTGTGGTGCCGGTCAAACGCCGCCGTCGTCGTCTTACCATATTATACATATACATATACACGGTCATTATAATAACAATATACAGTGCTGTAGCTGTATGTATGACGCTTACGCGTAAAAAAAAAAAAACCACATTAGGCGTAACCCGGCGATAATAATACGATTTTATGCAGTCGATATATCTCCCTGCGGTCGTATGAATCTCATCGAGAACATCATATTACGTAGTGACCGTGATCAAACAATAACGCGCGAACAGCAACTGCAGCCTGAGACGGCAATGGCGACCACTGAATGTACCTACGTGTGTAATAATATATGATTGCGTGAATAATATCCACGATTTCCAGTTATTCGATGGCAAATTCACTTAGCTTTAGCCGGAAAATAATTGTTTACAAATATCAAGATCGACATTACAAGACAGTCCAAAAGCTGTGTATGTTTTAGGTTTGAGTAAATTCAGCCCTAAAATTGTAGACAAATCACATTTTGGAAAAACTTATAGCCGATTAAGGTACACTGACTAGTGCTACAACAGTCGTGTTGAAACAATTCTAATTACAAAGCCTACTATAGTCTGCTAGTTTTCAGAAAACAAAATTTTCGAACATTTGACGGTACAATGTATCTCATTATATGGTCTGTGCAGTATTTTGTCGTCTAAGGCGCAAGTCTATAAAAATATCGTAATTCTTAAAACATGAGAGGTGAAAGAGAAAATTTCTGCGTCTGATGATGGTATAATTTTGGATAGGATAAGATAACACACTTTAGTGCCATTAATACAGACCGCGCAAAAGCTGGTTTCTTATTCTGTTCTATATAATGATGCCACAGAAATCCCATTGCTGATAAAACGATGAATTAATATGAAAAACAAACATAAATTAATATTCGAACATAATAAGGAATTATTTTTTTGGAAGCGAATCAACTTTTTTTTTTTACTAATTAGGTTACAGTGTATTATTTCGAATTTATAGCAAACAGAGAACCTAAAATAATATTTAAGTGAATTTAAATAATCTTTTAACCTTTAAGTCTACTTTTAAACACACGCCAGTAAAATAGTGCCCGTTCTCCGAAAAAAAAATATGTCGAATACAATAAGCTTAAGTTGCGCCGGTACTGTAAACATATATAATTATTTTTCGTGTAGAAAACGATTAACTTTTTTATAATCAACCCTATAGCTTAAAAAATTATATATTCATTAATTTATTTTAGAAACTTAAATTGGATATGCGTGGTGTAAGTAGGTATACCTTTGAAATTCAACTCGGTGATCGAATAAATTCAAACTAATGTTCATAATATAACTTTAGATGAGTTCAACTCGTTCTCGATTAAAAATAAATTGTCGCTCCAAATCATGTTCATAGAATTTTATTATGTGAAGCTTTACTGCACGTGTTTAATTTATTCACATATTTAACGCGTACATCCCACACACATCATAATACAGCGTATAAACGTCGTGGTGTAATCAACGTCAACATAATGGATGCGTGTCGTATCGCGTTTTATATATTATTTTATTAATATTATTTTTATATATATATTATTTTTTATCATAACTCGCAGGCGTTATTAATAAATGACGTTGTAGAGGGCTGCTGATGGCCGGTGACGGGGGCGGATGACCGGATGTCCGGCGGACGCGGGTGCGATGGCACAGAAAAAATAAAAAAATAAAAACCACTCCCGGCCGCGGAACGGTCAAGCAATTTCCCCGGAGGCGGACCGTACACATGTAAACCACAGCGTATAATGATCTGTTTGACCCTCTTGTCCGCGGGGACCTATTACACCATGTTTCCGCACGGTGGCAGCGGCGGTTTAATCGCCGCGTAAACGTCTACTATCACGCGCAACAGTGCGGGAGGAAAACCAAACGTCGAAAAGCGTTGTCGTCCCGTGATGGGGGGGGGGGAAGGAATGGTGAGGCACGCCGTATTTCTTGCGGTACGTCTGTCTGTACACCGTTACCGACGGTGCTGCCGGATCCAAGTCTCAGGAGACCGGAGTGCGAATACCAATTGGAGGCTCGTTAGAAAATTTACTCTACACAACGCTAATGTATTTATTTAATGGATACCGATCTATTAGATAACTGAAAAAAATGTACGTTAATAAATAGGAAAATGTAAAGAATAGCAAAAAAAAAAAAAAAAATAAATAACGAAACATACAATCACAGTCTTAGATTTTTGGTTTTAACGATCCCTTGGAGCTTGAGGTCCCGGTGCATTGCAACCCCGCTATACCCGGTACTGGTTACCTCACCAGGAAATTAAAATCACATCGTTTTCCGATTTGTGCTGTTTATAGACTACGGTCGACTGTATATACGCTGTACTATAACCCCTACAATATCTAAGCTTCGTGTACACCCAACGTCCAACGTATACAACTTTAATATCTCTTCACGTTTTCTCGGCGTCTATCACTAACTGCGTCCTCTGCACGCTCCCTTGTGCACGCGTATTATATAATAAATATTTTTATGCTATTGTCCACTTTGCAGTTTACACATAAAATGCTCATACTCTTGTATCATATACTATTTTCTTTGATTTCAGTTGGTAACACTGCTGATTACGATGGTAGGATTATTGCAACGCGTGAATTAGACTTGGGTACGAAAAATAATAATTAACACATTCAGTATAATAATGTATACATTATACGCACACAGAATAAAAAACTTTACAGAAGTGACGGTCGATTTCCTATGCATTCAACACGCTTCTAAAAATGCAACGTCTCAGTGTGTAGTGCAGACAATTGCATTGCACATAGTTTTTCATTGTATCGTTGCTCATCTCCTGCATATTGATGCGAAATAAGCTGGAGACAGGATTTTCATTTTTATATGTTTAAAAAAGCTCAAAGTGTATGACGTTAAAATAATTTTCGAAATAATACTTTTAAAAATTGAAAAAATATGTAAAATAGCTTTTGCATTTTTAGATGCTCTCAAAACATCCTCAAATAAACTCAATTAATATCCTTCAAAAGTTAAATATCTCCTAATTTTTTATAGTCTGCACATATTTCTTATTGCTCCACTAATAAAATTAATTTAATCAACCAAATGTATATCTGCTCAGTGGATATTTTCTTATTAAAAATATTACTATAGTTAGGATTATTATTCTTTATTTAATCTCCCCTTCTTTCACAATTTTGTATCGAAAAAGTTTCCACAAAATTCAATTTCTATAACTAATTTAAATCAATTAAAAGCGATTACTTTGCGTAATCAAATATATTGAAAATAATATTCTAATTTTACGAAACGGTCTTTAAAAATATTTTTTTATGGAATATATATTGTACATCAAGTCGTAAAAAATATATTGAGGAATTTCATTAAAATCTAAAAATCCTGTTTCTAATATTGATTGTAAAGTATATTTGATTTTGTCACTTCTGCTGTACTTTTTATCCTGGCTAATATTATTAAAAACAGTACAGTGTTGCCAACTGTTTACTTACGGTAGTGCTCAGCGTACTGTTATTCTTGTGGAAATGTGAAAAAATTAACATGGTTTTTGGTATTTTTATTAGGGCACAGTGGCGTTAATCAGCTTGGAGGAGTGTTCGTTGGTGGCAGACCTTTACCGGACTCGACACGGCAAAAAATTGTAGAACTAGCCCATTCCGGAGCCAGACCTTGTGACATATCAAGAATCTTACAGGTGTCTAACGGATGCGTATCAAAAATCTTAGGGAGGCAAGTATAATTATACAATAGAAGAACGTAGAATTAAGAAATTTGTTTTATTATGATTATGAAAATAATTTCTAATTTTGAGCGCACTCAATGACTTAAATTGATTATTAACCAAATAGTATGCCAAAACAATTTAATCCACGATTAATGGAGTATTTTAAACCTAACACGTACTTATAATTTAAATAATTTAATAGGTTATTAAAAATCAACATACTTCACACGCATCATAACGTCCAATAATTTAATATATACATACTAATCCGTTGAACATTTACTTTCTACAACCCTTTGACGTGCCAACAAATGTAGAAATACATTTTATTTGATTATATTCAAAGCATAAATCAGAAATTATTATGAATTCGAAAAACTTATTTCTTTGAAAGTTGGCTAATTTCAAAACTAAATATACCAACTATTTGAAAAATAAACATTTATGAGAGATTTTTATTTTATTTTATTTTCATTTTTTAACCTGCAACAAATTTGTACTTGTATTCCAAACAAAACTCCGAATAGTTAAATACGTTCAATTTAAATATTGTAATATATTATGCACCAACGTAACTATAAACGTACTTGATCAACTAATAATCTTCTTCAGGTATTACGAGACCGGTTCCATTAGGCCAAGGGCTATCGGTGGTTCCAAGCCCCGAGTAGCAACAGCTGAAGTGGTGTCCAAGATATCTCAATACAAACGCGAATGTCCATCTATATTCGCATGGGAGATTCGCGATCGACTGCTCCAAGAGGGTGTCTGTTCTAATGACAACATACCTAGCGTAAGTATATACACAAACCCTCTTATTATTCACACATGTTTATATTATATTCTACAATAGTTTTGTCGCATTGTAGTCTGAAATAATATAATTTATACATCAAAAGTACGAAGTCAAATTGATTTTTTTTAATGAATTCATCGCTTGTACACTCACGATATTTTGCAGATCAATTTAATTCACACGCGTAAAAATAATAATTATTATAATTATTCAAGGAACAAAAAACCGATATCGAGTCAAAATATCTTCTTATTTATGCAGCCTCACAAGTCTGTGAGAGTGTTGGCTTTCACTTTCACCGAATTCCAATAATCACGATCCTAGTCTTGTTCATCCATAGTTTATTGGATCTGCCTCTGGGTCTTCTTCCTGTTTTAATTTTAATTCAGATTGTCAGTAAATCTCAATACATCGAGCGTGGTTTTGCCAATATTAATTCTAAGTTTATTATTTTATACATTGCGTATTAGTTTTACTAATACTATGTTAAAAAATATTCGTTATAGTGCATCACTTTTTTAGAATATAGTCAAAATATACATAAAATTAATGTAATATTATTATTACAATTATTATAATTTATTATTAAGGCAGCCTAACCGGGTTAGCAGTCTTGATCATTTATTAGTTTAGACCGTTGAAAAAAAATACTTAGATTTTAAATCTTGTTTTATTATTAATATTATTACTACTATTACTATTTTTTGTACACACGTATTATTTTTCACAAGGGAGTTTGACGTGTGCGCGGGTGTGACCGCGGCCTCGACTGCGGCGACGCGCGGAAAGGGAGACCCAAATCAGATTTCTTACGCATCACCAAACCGCGCCTCTCCCAATCAATGTCAACAACGCGTCGCCACCGATCGTGTGTTTTACACACGCACGCCGCGTATTTGCGAAGGAAAAAACTAACAAAAGAATGAAAATCAAGTACACTGCGTAATAGCGAATTTTAAAAATGATTTTTCACCCCTATTGTTTACACAACAATTATTCATTCATCATCACCGTTTGAGAATATTGAAAACGGGTCTTTAATTAAAATTACGAGTAACTGCAGTAAATCTTTTGAATGAAGCGACGTATGTGCTTGCTAATTGTTAATTGTTGATTTAATAGACTTTTCGCAGTCAAAGAAAATAATATGTCAAAATTACGCATTAATATATATTGTATTATTGCCATTTTACAGTTAGATCCCGTTTAACGTTACACATTGTATGAATAAGTTCCTTAGCATACGAAACAGTACTATAATACGTGTACTTGAGTATGAATGATAAACATTATTCAATGTAAATTAAATGTAATTATAAAGACCTGTCTCATCGAGTGGGAGAAAAAATATTCTTAAATTTCAAATTTTACTATTCGACTGTTACATTTTTTAGATTCTGAACGGAGTGAAGAATGTATTGATTTTACAATGATGTGTGTTTTTTTTAGATTCTGAACGGAGTGAAGAATGTATTGATTTTACAATGATGTGTGTTTTTTTTTTTTTTTTTTTTTTTTGTGTCTGTCGACACGTTTTGGGGCAGTAAAAATGCTTCGATTGCCTTATGTAGCAACTTTTCTAAAAGGAAAGTGAATCTATTTGGTACTTTGGGGGGTCAAAAGTTAAAAATTTCCAATATTTTTTAAATGCGACGGGAAAAACCATAAAAAAATTTGGGAAAAAACGGGAGTTTTTACGCAATACCAGTTTTTGACATAATCAAATTTTTTATTTTGCTATAACTCAAAAACTAATTTATGTAAATATATGAAATTTTCACCAAATGTTAAGATTAGCGTTCTCTATACACCATTAAATTTTCAAAGTATTTTGACTTTTATTAAGCTATTTATAGACAATTGAAATTTTCAATATTTTTAAGTATTTTTTTTTTAAATAACGATAAAATTTTTTTGGCTGCCTAGAAAATCTTGAAAATTTAATACAAGGTTTCTTATAAGTTGTTCCTTAACTGATAAAAAAAAATCTAAAATCGTAAGTCACAATTTTTTTTTATAAGTGCTCAAAGTTACAATTTATACGAAATATGTAAAAATCACAATAATTTGCAAGTTTTTTTGTAGTTAAAAATTCATAAAATTTTTTCTGTTCATACTTAAGGTTCAAAATTTTAACACGAGGTTATGTATAAGCTACTCTTCAAAAATCTTTAAAAAAATTTCTACCGGAATTAGAGGAAAAAATTTTATGACTGTTTGAAATTTAAATATTTACGAAATTGCATAAAATAGCGATTTATTCTCAAACGATTTTAAATATTTTTTATAATTCAAAAAGTATAAGTCGCAGATTTTTGAAATTTCTACCAGCTCTTAAGATTGGTATTTCCTTTATGTCATATTTTTTTCAAAATATTATATTGATTTTTAAGCCACTTATAGGCATTTAAAATATTCGATTTTTTTACATTTTTTTTTTTATAATCGGTGATAAAAAAAATTTGGCTCGTACAAAATACTTGAAAATTTAATAGAAGATTCCACAGAAGTAGTTCTTAAAGTCATTCAAAAATTATTAAAATCCATAGGCACAATTTTTTTTTATAAGCGTTTGAACAGCGAATATTGACAAAAAATTACATGTAAAATATAATATACTGTATAATATTCTAGACTGACAAAGATATCGGTTTTTTTTTAAAATGCTCTAACTCAAAAAATAAAAATCGCAACAACTTGAAATTTTCACCAAATCTTTATATTGACGTTCTCTATACATAGTTAAGATTTCAAAGTATTTTGACATATTTTGACTTATTTATAGACAATTTATATTTTCGATTTTTGTTAAATTTTTGTTTTTAACCATCTATAAAATTTAATTGATTGAGCGAAAACTCTTGAAAATTTTATACTAGGTTTATAATAAGTTAAACTTATCGTAACTAAAAAATATCGGTGATCGGTTAACTCAATTTTTTTTTATAAGCCCTTAATTCTCAAATTTGTATAAAATGTGTAAAAATCACGATAATTTGCATGTTATTTTGTAGATAAAAATTCATAAAAATTTTTTTGTTCATACTTAAGGTTCAAAATTTTAACACTAGGTTATCTATGAGCTACTCTTCAAAAATCTTTAAAAAAATTTCTACCGGACTAAGAGGAAAAAATTGTACGACTGTTTGAAATTTAAATATTTACGAAATTGCATAAAATAGCGATTTATTCTCAGACGATTTTAAATATTTGTTATAATTCAAAAAGTATAAGTCGCAGATTTTTGAAATTTCTACCAGCTGTTAAGATTGGTATTTCTTTTATGCAATATTTTTTTCAAAATATTATATTGATTTTTAAGCCACTTTTAGTCATTTAAAATATTCGATTTTTTTACATTTTATTTTTATAATCGGTGATAAAAAAAATTTGGCTTCTACAAAATGCTTGAAAATTTAATCGAAGATTCCACAGAAGTAGTTCTTAATGTCATTCAAAAATTATTAAAATCCATAGGCACAATTTTTTTTTATAAGCGTTTGAACATCGAATATTGACATAAAATTACATGTAAAATATAATATAATATAGAATATATAATATAATATAGAATGTTCTAGACTGACAAATGATATCGGTTTTTTTAAAATGCCCTAACTCAAAAACGAAAAACCGCAACAACTTGAAATTATCATTAAATCTTTATATTGACGTTTTCTATACATGGTTAAAATTTCAAAGTATTTTGACATATTTTGACTTATTTATAGACAATTTAAATTTTCGGTTTTTCTAAATTTTTCGTTTAAAAATAAAATATACTTATATAATATTTATAAATAACATTGTATTATATTCTAGACTAACATATGAACTCCGTTCAGAATCGTTATTCGTATACAATGATATCTATCATTGCATTCAAATTTAACAAATCCATTATAATAATGACCTATCCTATAAGCGAGGTGCACTCCACCCCTAACTGTACAGCAGAGCGAGGCCCATCCGGTTCTTTTTTTTTTTTTTTGTGTCTGTCGACACGTTTTGGGGCAGTAAAAATGCTTCGATTGCCTTATGTAGCAACTTTTCTGAAAGGAAAGTGAATCTATTTGGTACTTTGGGGAGTCAAAAGTTAAAAATTTCCAATATTTTTTAAATGCGACGGGAAAAACCATAAAAAAATTTGGGAAAAACGGGAGTTTTTACGCAAAACCAGTTTTTGACATAATCAAATTTTTTATATTGCTATAACTCAAAAACTAATCGATGTAAATACTTGAAATTTTCACCAAATGTTTAGATTAGCGTTCTCTATACACCATTAAATTTTCAAAGTATTTTGACTTTTATGAAGCTATTTATAGACAATTGAAATTTTCAATATTTTTAAGTATTTTTTTTTTAAATAACGATAAAATTTTTTTGGCTGCCTAGAAAATTTTGAAAATTTAATACAAGGTTTCTTATAAGTTGTTCCTTAACTGATAAAAAAAAATCTAAAATCGTAAGTCACAATTTTTTTTTATAAGTGCTCAAAGTTCCAATTTATACGAAATATGTAAAAATCACGATAATTTGCAAGTTATTTTGTAGATAAAAATTCATAAAATTTTTTTCTGTTCATACTTAAGGTTCAAAATTTTAACACGAGGTTATGTATAAGCTACTCTTCAAAAATCTTTAAAAAAATTTCTACCGGAATTAGAGGAAAAAATTTTATGACTGTTTGAAATTTAAATATTTACGAAATTGCATAAAATAGCGATTTATTCTCAAACGATTTTAAATATTTTTTATAATTCAAAAAGTATAAGTCGCAGATTTTTGAAATTTCTACCAGCTGTTAAGATTGGTATTTCCTTTATGTCATATTTTTTTAAAAATATTATATTGATTTTTAAGCCACTTATAGGCATTTAAAATATTCGATTTTTTTACATTTTATTTTTATAATCGGTGATAAAAAAAATTTGGCTCCTAAAAAATACCTGAAAATTTAATAGAAGATTCCACAGAAGTAGTTCTTAATGTCATTCAAAAATTATTAAAATCCATAGGCACAATTTTTTTTTATAAGCGTTTGAACAGCGAATATTGACATAAAATTACATGTAAAATATAATATAATGTATAATATTCTAGACTGATAAATGATATCGGTTTTTTTTTAAAATGCCCTAACTCAAAAACGAAAAACCGCAACAACTTGAAATTATCATTAAATCTTTATATTGACGTTTTCTATACATGGTTAAAATTTCAAAGTATTTTGACATATTTTGACTTATTTATAGACAATTTAAATTTTCGGTTTTTCTAAATTTTTCGTTTAAAAATAAAATATACTTATATAATATTTATAAATAACATTGTATTATATTCTAGACTAACATATGAACTCCGTTCAGAATCGTTATTCGTATACAATGATATCTATCATTGCATTCAAATTTAACAAATCCATTATAATAATGACCTATCCTATAAGCGAGGTGCACTCCACCCCTAACTGTACAGCAGAGCGAGGCCCATCCGGTTCTTTTTTTTTCTTATATTTGTTTTTCATTATTCAGCGGTTACAGTTATTAATAATACAGTATTAACCAATACAGTTCCGCGTAAAGACTTGTGTATCACACTTGTATTCAAAATATTACATGATTATCTATCAAGTTGGTTTAAAAAACGCAATATGAAATTATGTTCAAATTTAATAATAGCCATATACATATGCGGAAAATTGAACTGTACCTTCCACGGGCTATATTGATTAATATTACATAGGTTTACTTTGTAATATTAATAAAAAATGTGTTTAATTAAAAGTGGATAATTGTGTATACTTCACGAAGTAAGATATAAGCCCTTTAAATTAATCGAATCACAATTATTTACGACCACGGGCTATGAAATTATTGAGTACATATGACTATCAAAAAAGCCCTTAATTCTGCGTTCTGATTGAATAACGCATTTCCACATAGTATCGCGGTAAATATTAATTAATTAATATTAAGTTACATACAGTTAATTAATAAACAATGGTTCCTGCAGTGGTACCGTGAAAATGAGAGAATGGAAAACATTTGTATTTATTGTTACTACCAACACCATCGGAGCGTACTTGGCGATAATTTGTAGCCGTGTATTATTGTTGGAGAAATCAGCCGGAAATCGGAACGTTTGAAAATGAAATTCGTCACACGTATCCCCGATCTCCTTGGAAATTGTCCGAATCGAACGTTATGCGGTGTCCGATAAAAAAAAAAAAAAATCACCGTAAATGATACCGGTAGGAAAAGAGGACTGGAGTTCAGCGAGATGATGTTGTGCACCGAAGTTCCAGAAAACAACGTCCGGCCGTACGTGACTTACTGATCCGTAGACATCGGAGCGCGGGCGTTTAAACGGCGTGGAGTACGTTGTGAAACAGCGTTTCTGCGAGACGGGAAAACGCACTCGGAGCGCGGCGACAGCGTCAACGAAGCGAGGAACCGCGCCGAACGTGCGACGACCGCACGACGACGAGATACCGGGTGCACGGTATGCGCGGAAAAGAGACGCCGGCCGGAGGGCGCAAAACACCGGTGCCGCCGCTTTCCCGTCGACGGCGGCGCGGAGTATAATAGAAGTGTACACAAGACGGGCGGGAACGCGTATTTTCCACGCCTCAGCAGCTCCCCAAACAAACAGTCAGCCCCCGCCTTAACAGCCGCCGAGGCTTCACCGCACGCACCTCAACGCCCGAGTCCCCGGGGTACGTTTTATACAAGCATCAGCCAGCGATGACGACGACTTTTACGAGTAAAGCTCCGAACCGTTCCCATGTATCATGACGATATAGTATTCGCGCGCATCGTTCGCGCCGCCTCGGCGTAAATACAAGAAAAATGCGCGTTTTGCCGTTAAGAGGAAAAGGTTTTTTCTTTCCTCCCGAATTCATTCTCCAGCTGTTCATATCATGTGTCGCTTACGCGCTACGAGATTCTGAGAAATGTTTCAAATGTCTCAACGCGGCGTCCGTCGCGAAGAGCGACACGCCGTCGAAACGTTCAGATTCGAAAACGCCTGGACCAGATTACGTTCCGCGGCACCGACAACGCTCATGTTAGAACGTCCAAAAATATTATTCTACTAACAATGTTTCCGCCAATGAGCCCCGAACACGGGTACGATTGCGGTGTCGAAACGCTCATATTATAATCCCGTTAAACAGTCGAGACAAATGTTTACGGTAAACGTTTACCACTTGGTACGACTGAAAAACGATTAAATTTGTACGCTCAACCCCAATGAAACAGCAGACGGATCGAAGTATAATTTGTCCGGTTTCGCACGCACACAAATCTCCTCGACAGCGAACCGTCAATTGTGCGCGGTTTCGTATTATATAATATATACGTATATAATGCTATCGTAAGACCGTTTCGGTGGCGGTGGCGGAACTAGTCGTCAAATCCGACTCGAACGGTCGTGATTCACCCCCCATTACGCGTTATACATATATTGTGATGTAAAGCGATTTGAATTGTCCGTTTCCCCCGATTTGTGGGAATTCGAAAATATTTTGACATTTCTACTTCCTGGAAGTTTTGTTGTTACCTCCTCGATTTCTCACACGCGTATACCCACGCTCCACGTCGGCGACGACCGGTCCACTGCTCTGTGCGCGCGCTCGCAATAATAGAAGAAAACGTACCAACTATTTTTCTATATATATATATATGTTCACATCACGGATATAGAAGGAAAAAATAATAATAAATATTATCCCCGTTCCGAAACTATATAGATGCGTGCAGAGAGCAATTACAAATGTCTTTTATGCCGGTGAACTCCGGGAGTCATTTGTTCCACGGCATGTCCATTGTTCGACTGTTATGTCGCTGATGATGGAGAGAGATAATGTCCCTTTTTCAATAGAGGAACCATTGTTTTTTTCCTCCTGTAAATATAAAAAATTTCTTTTATTTTTCTGTTTTTTTTTTCAGTCGTTTCAGTGTTTTAATTTCCTACTGAGAAAGTATTATATGCGCGTACATTTTTTCCCGTATCGTGAATTCAGATCCAATCAGATATTAAACAATCCCGCTAGGACAACTGCTGCTGCACCAGCTATATTACGCGACATTCCAACTATTTCATTATTCCGATAGTCACTTAAACAATCCCAAATGCCAATGATTATCCCAAATTGTCGTATTTTTTAATAAATACGATTCTATACATACATATAATTGTATGTGTGTATGTGTTTTTTTTATTTTTTTATTGAATTGTTTCTATCACTGCGCGATTAAACGAATCTCACTATTATTATTAAACTCAACTTTTGTATTTTAAGACAAAAATAAATGCTTCCATTATGTTGATGCATCATCTCGATTAATGTGACAAATTATTAAATGCAAAATATCAAATAGTTTTAAATTAAACTGACACACTTCAATGCAAACATGCTATTAAATAAATAGTTTTTATCTTGTAATTAAAATTAATCCAGTAATTATATATAGTTTTACCTTCTAATATAACATATATTATCAGTCTTTTACTGTTTTCGCTGACTGGTAGGGAAATTATAATATTGCATTTACATATTTTATTATATAACCGTGATCAAAACAATTCGAATTTGTACTCCAATGACTCGTTTATAACACTACAATTTTCAAAAATATGGCTTTAATATTTGTACCAACTGAAGGAAATCACTACTATTTACAAAACCATTAATACGCTTACATTCAAAATCGTCAAAAAATGTAATATTATATAAAAGAAAACGGAATTGTACAACAAGCCAGATTATAAAAGTGTGTGTATTTCATTTGCCAATCTTTATTTTACTCATTATTTTTGGACTCAAAACGAATAGATACACTATGTATATATTTTTACACACATACAAACATATATACATATGTCGGTATTAAGCGTATAAAATGCATTACTAAGCTCACACTACTGACTTAAAAATATAACGTATACGAATACGACAGTGAGTTGGATACCAATATTATTATACTTTTTATCGTAAATCTCGACTATTGTTTACACTACGTGTGTAAGACTTGGAGAAAAAAAATTATAGAGGAAAGAGAAAATCAGAAACTTGCGACGAAAACACCCTAGTTCGTGTGTGTGTGTGTGTGTGTGTGTGTGTGTGTGTGCTTGTGTTAGCGGATATAAAAATAGGAGGGAATGCGTAATCAAAGTGTGAAAAACCCCAAAGTTTTTCCGGCGTCAACGGCGACATTAGGCGACACCCTTCGGTGCTGTGCGTGTGTACGAGCTGCGGCAGCTGAGAAGGATGAGGTGGGTGACAAAACTCATGCATTATGGATTCGTTTGTCGCACACATCAAGACTCGCGCGAAACCCTTCAGATCGAGACGCCTATAGACTATTTCTTTTTGCACCGCTGTATACACACGTACACACAGATGGACGTACACACACTCGCATTCACGCTTGTGCTTCTCGGTGCTGCCAATACTCCTATACGGCTTCACCACTCATAGGCTACTATTCTTTTGTACGGACACCGTCGTCACCGTTGTCGGTATAAATCGTCAGTCTTCGTGATAAAAATAAGAGAAAAGAAAAACGCAACTACAACAATCGACAGCAACGGAAATGTATTTTAGTCGGAAATTCGTGGTTACTTCGCACGGCCAACACAAAGGGATTGTCGCCTCCACTGCCACGAAGAGAAAAAAAAAAAGAAAAAATATCGAGGAAAAAAAATATAAAAATAGGATTTATGACTGTAGTAAGATACGAAATAATGTGGACTGTCTCTCACGCTTATATATATATATATATATATATATATATATATATATTGCAAGACAATGGCGACGCCAGTCTGAGCACATTAAATTGATTGGAAATTATTTTTTGACAATTTTCGGAATTATTATCGTCGCTCGTTCATCAGAGACACATCTCGAAATATCACTTTTGACGCATCGCTTTGCTACTAAAAGATATTACTAATGCATTTTACGTCCCCGTCGCATTGTATGCGAAATAAGACGATGATATTAAAATTAAAATTTTCTCAGATCGAAATCATTTTAAAAACTATCCCGATATTTACGATAAATAAAACAAAAATAACTTTCACATTTTAATTATTAAAATAACCCAAAAAAACCTTTTGCTTAAATAAATGTGGATAAAATAGATATTATTTTATAATATAACCCGTAAAAAGATTGAAAATAGTTAACCCTATCGATTTTTTAACTAACATAAACTTATTCATTACAAACTACACGCAACGTGTATAACCTTAGACATTTTAATTTTAATTTAATTTAAGGTTCATACACATTTTGTGATAAAAATTAGAGTCATATTTATAGAAAAATAATATTAATAAGTTTTGGAATAATTCCCGAATTTCAGGATCGTATTACATAGTTTACATATATATATATATATATATCTCACTGACCCTACAAAACCGTTAATATGTGCGGTAAATTTTAATATAATAATATACACAATGTACTCTAGAATGTCGAGTCAAGCTCCCGAATAAGGTTTCCTACTTTTTCCCTCTCGAATCACTTAATTCACTTATTTATAAGTGAAAAAACTCCGAAGTAGATATACTACAGCATAATTTTGTCTTTGTAATCGGAAAGCGTGCATTCATGATCAATTTTCAATATAAAATATGATTGATCGAGCTGATAAATATTCGACTGCGGTTCAAACTTAATACGAGAAAATTGTTGACAATGTTTTAACTTTTACACTACTTAATCTACATATTAATGTGTACAATTTTTCCATATATGCCGCAGGTGTCATCCATCAATCGGGTGTTGCGTAATTTGGCGGCACAAAAAGACCAGCAGGCACCGGCGTCCGTGTCACCGACCTGCAGCACGGACGCCGTGTACGACAAGCTAAGACTGTTGAACGGTCAGGCCACGGCGGCCGGCACATGGCCTAGACCCAATCCTTGGTGAGTGCATTATTATTGTTATTATAATATAATATACAATATGCGTGTATGTAATATATAATTGCACTTGTGTGCGTTCAATTACACTCATACGCACACAAACACATACACATAATATGTACACACTTATGATCGTGGTTGACCCCACGTATATGAGCACCGTATGTTATACACGGTACAGTTGACGAGTTATTTTTTCACCCTGCATCCTTCCTGTCAACTCGTATACAACGTACTTACGTATAATACGCGTGCACTCTGGCTTTTCTTTCGTATAATATTATATTCGTAATAATAATATTATTCTGTGCATTGTAGGTATCCACCCGCGTCCAGTGACAACCCATTCGCTCCGTTACAGCCGACCGGCAGGCTGAGCCCGAACACCGCCAATTGTACCGTGTTGCCCGACATCCTTGACAAAAAAGGTAAGACACTGATCAATACGTGTAGTTTTATGATTATTATGCTCCAGCAGTTGGTTTTTCTGTTTATTACTATAACATAGCCATATTATGTTATATTATATTTGCCGGAAAGACAAATGTCAGCGATGACGGTATTTAGACAGTTATAAATACGATATGAAATTGTGTGGGTTTTTAAATTTAAATTAATGTTTAACTCAGTAATAAGTAATGCAGTGAAAATACAACGGTCAACTGTAAATCATTCGTATAATACATAATTTTATAACAATCTATAAACGCATACTGAAAAAAACATAAATCAAAATATAATAAATATAATTTACCACCATGATTGTGCTACTATGTGCCGTCAGATCAGTGACATCATTCGTGATGGAGTGGGAAAATGCATGCATTTTCTACGGTCTAGAGCTTAGGTATTCCAAAATCAGCACATCATTAAAATATAAAAACGTTTTTTCATAAAACCATTAACTTTTTGTAAATCAGAAAAATGAATCGGGTATTATACGGGTACTTATGTATAAAGTAAAAATTATTATATTTTTAGAATGATTTGACGTCCTCTTCCTCCACGTTAATCGGAACTTTGATAAAATGAGCCGCCAGTTTAGCAATTCAATAAGAGCATGTCGACTGTCCTATTCTATAAAAAACTGAATTATAATATATATGTATAAAATGTTGCGACCCCGTAAAATTGTTGGTATACATATCTATATAATATGATGCCGAATAGGCCAGTAGTAAACAAGAATCTTTATTTCATCATATCCAGTGGGCGGAGCGACGGTGCGATGTTGGATTATTTACGAGGGGGTCTTTCGACGTAAAACTCCCTGGCCGGTATTTTTTTATATTTCGTTTGCTTTTTTCATTTTTTATTATTATTCTACTCGACTCGCTCGCGTTTATATACGTATCCATGCACGCTGTAACACACGCGCACGCGAGCGTGTATATAGGTTTAGATACATATTAAAAAAAAAAAAAAAAAAAAAAAACATCTCCCATACTGACTCAACATAGCATAGTGAAACAAGAAAATATTGTATCAAAGTGAAAACGGAACCATGGACAGGAGGGATAGGGGTTATTATATTTAGATAAAGGGATTGCCGGTGCACAGCGAAGGGACGTACAGAGGCGAGGGGGGGCAGTATTACCGCAAAAAGGGTTTTCGAGCTCCAAACGGTAACCATATTAAATTTTGCTATAGTGTGGAATTCCGGTTTCAGCGTCGAAACAATATGTACACGCGCGCGGGGCAAGCTGCAAATAAACGACGGAATGTAAGCAGGACGGCCATTGCGCGCTTCGGCAACGTTAGTGGTAGTGGTGATGGTGGTGGCGCCCCAAAATTATTACGCGCATAGAAAAGAAGATATTATTACATATTATCCCAACTGGGAATATTATATCAAACAATATATTATGAATTATAATAATAATAATATTGGATTTATTCTCAAATTCAAATATCACGAAAATATTCATAACATTTAATATAAAATTTTTATATTATTATACATTATATATGCGTAAAAAGTTTCTCGCATGAAATATAAAAGCGATTTTATTTAATTTTCAAAATACTACGCGTACTTTTTGAGCTTATTGTTCATATTGTTTATATATATATATATATATATATATATATATATATATATATATATATATAGATTTACAGGACATTCTGCATATAAATTCGATGTTCCGTCGAAACGCATACTGCAACCTATACTTTAATGTAAAATATTATATTATATACTGTCACAACGGTTTTGAAAATAACAAAATCGAACACATCCTCAAGGTACTTGTAGTGTAGTTATGTGTATCATGGACATTCTATTAAAAGACACCGAATGACGTTTTACTAATTTCCTACAAGATGAAATATATAAACTAAAACCTGTTATTATATGTTACGTAAATATATTAATCACTTTTTGTTAAATCGATGAAAACCTATGGAAACTTAACCGCATTTCGAATAACATTATATTACAGAGTAAAAATTTGATTTTAAAAGAAAAATAATCATCACTATTGAGGGATTGGTTAATCGAACGATAGTGATAAATGTAAGACTGTTTTATTCACAAATGTATTCTTTACTTCAAAATAAAATATTTTATATAGGTTGTAGTCACTGTACATGCAAATATATATAAATTAATATGTCTTAACGATTTAGGCGTGCAAATTACTGTAAAGCATTTGAAAAGTCGTTTGGTCACTGCGATGGAATCCTTATAGAATATGAAGGTGTCTACACGCATTACACATTTCACACATAACCAAAGTCAAAGTTGATAATATTTTAAATATTGTAACAAGATGAGTGTATATATATATATATATATATATATTTAGGTATAGACTTAGGTATCTACTGCACAACGGCGTTGTTCACTTCAGACCGTTTTGATTGCGCGCGTGTTGTATTTCTTTATTTCTCTGGTCGTCGTGTCCGCGTAAATAACAAGCTGATGAATATAAAGACCGGGTGCACACGTCCATGTACGTACACATTATATTATATACATTATGAAGCCACCGTATTATATTATCAATGTGCGAACCCCGCGCCACGTATTGAATTGATGACAAGGTCTCACTCGCTGTTCCATCTCTCTCTCTCTCTCTCTTTTTCTCTCTCTCTCTTGCACGTGCACTTATGTATTTTCATGAATCCTGCCGTCCATTTAGCCGTGAATAATTCGCTTTGAGCCCTTCGCGGCGTGTATGACGTGCGTGTGCCGCGCGCAGCTGAACCGCGAATGACGTGTTATCAACGTCGGTTTCACGCACCTTCTTTCTTGTAATATACGTACTTACAAGTGAAAAAAAAAAACGTAACGAATGTCATTTCCGTTTATTACTATTATTGTTATTAATGCCATTATACAAATATGTGTCCACGGAGAGGGGACTCGAATATGAACGTGTACATATGTATCATATCTTTATTTTCTATCAGAAAATCGTGTTACGTATTAATTTGTGCAGCAAAAACGGGCTGGTTCCCATTTATCAATTTAATATTTTTACTTAAACCTAAGCACACTTGCATTATAAAATGATCATACGCGTGTAAACGTGTTATGAGATACACGCACTAATACCGCTATTTAGTAATTGCGGTATTTTATTAAATCCATGGGGATTACAACTAAGTTCGAAAATGCAATCGTGCTCAACGCACCAAACCACTATTGCACATGTAATTTTTTCAATAGCTTAATTCATGGAATTATATATAATAGTTTACAAATTTACTTAATAAGAATTCCGCTGTATAAACACGTAGTATATAATGCCGATAATTTCTTTTAAAACTGGTAGGAATTTGTTAAA
Organism: Sipha maydis; assembly: GCA_034509805.1. Lineage (NCBI taxonomy): Eukaryota > Metazoa > Arthropoda > Insecta > Hemiptera > Aphididae > Sipha > Sipha maydis. The sequence continues at coordinate 56,505 of JASXSY010001265.1, read as the reverse complement.
ATTTTATAACGTCAAATCTTAACGTATTTAGCATAGTACTCTCACATTTAAGTCACAGTCATATAATAAAACCAGGCTGTCAATACCTATATACATATTTATTATATTTATTTATATATACACATACATATATGCGTATACCTTCTAAAATTCAACGTTTCAAGTTCTTCGTATTTTAACGTAATAAAAATATATTCAAAAGGGTTTGTTACTTTAACAAATCAGTAGTATGTTAAAGTTTAAAGCGTGTTTACGAACCAAGGAATTACTGCTCTTAACATTCACTTAAGATTTTATAGCTGAAGAGATAATTGTGTTCTGACGTGTTTATTCGCAAACTTTGATAATATCAACAACAGCTCATGTTTTTAATAACCAAAACTTTGTTAGTCAACAACTTTCAGTGACGGTTTAAGTTGATTAGACTTTTCTTAACTTTAATAAAATAAAATCTACAATCCTATTATATCACACCTCTTTCAATGTGATTCTTGAATACGTGTGATATCTCGTTTTGGTTTTTATGTAATTGTACTAAGATACGATACCACTGTTTCAACAATCGACACTGACACATAAGTGAATATACATGGTACTCATTTTATTATTTTATTTTTGATTCTAATAATTGAATAATAAAATATTGTACAATACCTTAATCCCTTATAAAGTAAAATTAGTCTCCACTGCAAAAAAGCCCACATATCACATCCAAAAATTGAGATTTACAACTGACACGGTTAATACTCAATTTCGACTAGTATAGCAAAAGCAATTGATAAGTAATGTGTATGATTGAATCTTGCTTGTAGAAAATTTAATTTTGATGGTTTTTCTATGTGTACGTCACAAAAAGGAAACATTTTGGGACTCGCACATATATACAATATATGCAATAGAAACGCAGCAATGACATATATTTTTATTATATATTTATGCATTCAATGTTATGACTTTGTAGCATTTATCGACTTCGATGAACCCCGTACTAACATTCTCAGTAAAGACATACTAAAGTAAATTTACATAATCACCACGTACATTATGCATGTTCATCTCGCGTGACAAAACACAACACTATATAGGAACATTTGTCACGGTGTTTACCTGTTTTATTTAAATTTTCTTCAATCCGTCACTCTTACATCAATTCACAATTTTAGTTATTTTTTTCGAAACTCCTCATATTTGCAGACGCATTTTATTTTCTAGACAAAATCAATATAATTCTAAAAATGTAAATTGATAATAGAAGGCAATGTCCATAAAACTGTATTTGTTGTGAATGTTATGATATTTTAGTATTTGATCCTAGTTAGAAATTACAGTTACACACATTGATATTATTTAGATATCTATTTAAAATTCAATTATCAGGAATATTAAACGTTTCCTCGTGTAACTCAACAAATCGACATTCTAACTTAATAAAAATAAAAAAAACCCATTTATTTTATCACTAAATTATAATTTTAAGTACTCGCTAAGATTTTAATTTCGTAAATATGTGCATCTTATTAAAATATAATCTACTCGTCCAGTATACTAACTAAGTGTCAGTTTTTGGGAATTTCTATATGACAAGTTATTAGCATAGTGATCATATACACTGAAGTTCTAAATATTATATTAATTGTTATTTGAAAAACATTATCACCCATCTTTGTTGAAATAAAAATAATATTTCAAAAAAATGTAGTTCCACGATAAAATACGATTGAGGTACGTCAATGCATTTCTCGTTAGTTTTATGAGTTTATTTTCATTTTACTGCTGTTTATTATTATGAATATCGCCGATCCCATGAAAGCTTAGATGACATGTATATCAAGTTATATTAGTAAGCTTAGAAATTTATCAAATGAAAAATATATTATATAATATGAAGCACCAAGCTACTTTTTCGTAGACGTAGCTAGGGTAAGGGATTACCCATCCCAAAAATGTCAACGAAAGTATTACGAGTAGAATGAACACATGTCATCACGTGTGTATACATTTACATATTAAATGTATTGTATTTAATAAGCGTGTAAAGTGAACTCGTTATATGCAATGACGGAAAACGTTTTGACTGAACAAATACAACGGACGATGTGCCCGAAAAAAAAAGATCGACAAAAAAACAAAGTGTACATAAAACGTAACTTTCTGAATTTGACAATTCGTTTAAAAATAATTACGTCTCGTTTATTTTTGCCGACTTGAGCGGACACGAAGTGAGGTAGGGGTGGTAGGAGAAGAGAGCGAGTAAGAGAGGAGAAAGCGCGTGCGACGGCGGTGACCGTTTCGCGCGGGAAATCTTTTACGGTTTGCTGGCCTCGGGCACCGAAAAGGGTAACGTTGTTGCAGTTATTTAACGGGATATTCCTGTTTGTGACATGCTTTTGTAATGCCAGAGATAGAGAGAGAGAGAGAGAGAGAGAGAGAGACAGACAGAGAAAGAGAGGCCCTTTAATCCGATTAAAAATTATCAAAAGCCGTTGCCTCGCGGCTTTCCGGGAAAACAATTTAAATTGCGCCTACACGACCGTGTCCCATCTCATACCGCTCGCGACTTTCAGTCCCCACCACGATCATTGTGGCTGCGGCGACGCATTGGTGATACAGTTTAATATTAGACACACGCACGCAATAATAATATCTATCACTGGAGCGTGCGCGGAGACGATTTAAGGACCCGTTGTGCTCAGATCAAATAACTTCTATTTTATTAACCATGCATCGTTGCCGCGTGTGCGCCGTCAAACCTTTTTCAATACGTATGTTACACGTTTAGTTTATTCGTCATTACGTGTCTTGTACACAAAGTGTTCAACAAGTATTCGAACAGTGGAAAAATCCGAATCGTTTAAGAACGAAAACCATTTCCAGGCGAGGAAACGACGATCCAGCTCCATGCATCATTCGTCGTCAATTGTGGATTTCGAATTATAAAACCTTAACCAGACGAACAAGAACGTAGGAACAAATCTCGTTTTAAAACATCGCTAAACAATAGATACTGAATGCGTTATAAGACTACGCGCAGCTTAGAAGTCTTAACGGCGTACACTCGGCCACTACGTTACGCAACGGCACGCGAATTAATTCTATTAAAAATCGCAATTTTTTACCATGCAGGTGGTGCAACGTGCACGGGTATAAAAGTCGAATGCTAGCTCACCGTTTGAAGTTAATACGACGGTACATAATCGATTGATTACTTAAGCACGCGTAAACGGTAACAACGCGTGTTCTACGTGCGCACATTTGGGAGGAGGGGGATTTCTCTCTTTTCAGCAGCAACGGTAATACGAACACGCATAATAGTAGTAATAATAATAAAAATGTATATCATTATGTACGATATAATAAAAGACCTCTTGTCGCCGTCACATAGTTATTGTTTCGATGAGTACCACACACAGCACGCGCTATTTTGTGAGTATTGCAATGAACATTAACAAAATAATATTATACACTTTCGTATATACATACATGTAATGTACAATATATATATATATATATATAAATTGTAAGATCCGATTAATCGCATTGTGCTCAACCAATCGAGAACCGCATGGGCCTTGGAGTCACTGCATGGCTCACTGAAGCGTCGTTAATCGCGCGCCCGCCGTTAAATCACGTTTATTTTGCGCGCGAGGATCGTATGTATACAACCGTGGCTGCTGCTGCGGTACACGAATTACGACTGTATACATAATCAACATATATATATTAGTACACACGCTATTTTATTTTATTAATAATATGATAATAATATCCCGTCCATGCTAGATCTTAGTTTTAAAATGTTAGAGAATGTCTACATAAATTGTTAGTTCGTAAAAAAAAAAAAAATCAAATGAAAAATTAAATAGTGACTACACTAATTTATAGAAAATATCTAGTAACAATATCAACCCCAGTAATTAACCTTAACGCGTTAATAATTGATTAATAAAAATCTAACCATGTAATTTCTCACATTAAGTCAATTTTTCAGTGTATACTTTATATTTAATTAATATATAGTAGTACTCGCTCAAGGGGCTCATTTTAACGCATCCCTTATATTACCGATTGCAAATCTGACATTGCTGCAATGTTTGCCCCGTATATATCTGTTCAAATTTAAGTACGTTCCATTTATAGTAATTAGGAAGTGCTAAGTAATAATGTGTCTCATAAAAGCATTGGTGGATAGAAAATTTGTTGAAATTGTTGCTGTACAGATCTTGACGAACGACTGTGTCCGCGGTAATAACGAACGCTACGGGGTAATAAAATGCAACGCATCACGCCACTAAATGTATCGGATAATAAATTCACAATAAATATTTTATCTCCTAATTTTACTCTCGGTGTATTTTCACCGCATACGCCAAACGTCCCCTTTCCAAACACATTTCATATATATATATATAGATTTATTATTATGCATTATGATGAACGCGGGGATAGCCTATAAGTACTATCGTGTATCTAATATTTGTTGCATACAATTGTCAAGTATAAATAATACATTTATAATTATATATTCATATTATTGTAATATAATTAACATCATACAATATAATTTTTTTGACATTGGCTGTATACGTATATTGTCTGATAATTTCGACAAAATATTACTTACATAAGTTTATCCCTCCCATCGGACTTTTTACGTAAATAAATTATTCGTATTGAATCTTTGGTATACTAACACGCACATTGTCGTAAAAATACTTCGTGGAAATACACTCACAAGCCAGGATAGTTTTTGTTTTAAAAACATGTTCCAAATTTCTAAACAGGCCGATTACTCCTTCGCAGGTCATTTCAAAATATTTATGTTGCCACATACGAAATAGTTTAAAACAACGACTAACGTTGTATTCGATTAAAGTATGCAAAGAAAACTTTTAAGACTACTACAGTTCCTTACAAAGATTTTAAATTTAAAAATTAATATAAAGTCGTTCAATGGAGACACACTCTCTTTCAATTATTTATCACCACTGAGACTAGGTATTCTATTTTCATCTCTCGTACATAATAACTATGAAGTAGTATCATCGCTCTACACGGATTCATTAGCACATGTTTATGTATTACACACAACACGAATGTGTAAAATTAACACAACTTTCCTTTGCAACGAGTTACTTAATAACAATAGGTGCGACAACCGGCGTGACATTTAGGACAAAATGTTTGCAAGATCCCCCAGCGATTCGTATTCATGTCAATTTGATAACGTTTACTCTGTTATGATAATGTTTCGTTTCTTCTTATGCTCTCGAAAAATAAAAAAATTATTTTACGTATTTCTTTGCTATTGCTACAGGTCATTACATTCATGTTTCATAAGTACCTACATCAGTATTAATTAAAACAAAATTGAAACGGACGTAGTGAACGCAATGTATTATGCATCATCCCAAATCACTTTTACGGGAACTAACCCTAACCTGAACTCGTTTTGAAGCGCGCGGTATTATTAGCTCAACGGAACCACGATTAACAGGGTGTTAGATAATTCATAATGATATCGTGGTGTGCAGACCTAAAAAGCTGAATGCGGTTCATGACCGACATGATCCAATAGGATCTGATCATAAGGTTAACCGTCAACGCGTTTACAGGCAGCCGAACGCTAAGTCTCCGTCATTTGCACACGCGCGTGACGAGTGATTGTTTTTACACGTCCGACTAAAACGTACGTAAGACATCGCTCGCGTGACAGATAGCAATCACACGTATACACATGCCCCGCATTAAGTACACACCTCCTGTGCGCGGCCATCCATTTATTGTATGTGTGACGACCCTCACTCACGACGACGTTGCGGTTGATAACAGATAGTTTATATTATATATACCATGCGCGTACAATATCTCTCTACGGCAACGGCTGTGCCCATCAATCCTCACCTATAGTATATATATATACAGTAGTGGCAGGCGTTACTACGCGATATATAACCGTAATAATTTCTCCATCACCTCCTCTCATACTACTTCTTTACTCTCTCTCTCCCTCTCCTTCTCCTTAACCTTCCCACCATCTCTCTTCGTCTCCTGTTCCGTTTACTAGATAAGTGAATATCGTATATATATATATATAAACACGAATGCACGGTGTGTGGTGCACACCGCGTGGTTACAAAAACATTGTTCACCACCCGCACATATATATATATATATATATATATATATATATAAACACGGCGGCCTCTCGCGTATCTGCTGCGGTTGAATAATAGTGCGTATATCATATACGAGCGCGATACGCGTACATACAGTTTGGCTACGTGTCTGTATACATATACATGTACGGTGCAGAAGACGATCGGTGTGTGGATAAAACGGGGCGGGGGTGGTTGACGAGAGGAGTAGGAAAAGTCGTGTGAGCGCGCGCGCACGCGGGTGTGCGCGTGATAACGAGCGTGGCCGCCACCGCCGCGACGTTATTTAACCGACGGGCCGCCCAAATGAATGGGAAGCGTTCGAGTAGAAAGTTGCCGATAAGACGGAACGAACGCGCGTTCCTATGGCGAGTGTATATAATAATAATAATAATAATAATATACATGCACGTATATATATATATATATATATATATATTTAATATACTATACTCGCGACTTCTCTGCTTCGCGTCCGCCGTCGGAGCGTTTCCCTCACTCCCTCCTCTCACTCGCACTGTCTCTCTCTTTCTTTCTCGCTCACTCTCTCTATCTTATCGTCGTCGAACGCTTGCACACCGCCACGCGTACCCAACGCGATAAACGCACGCAGGAGTTTGGCGCGACAACTGGTCCCTCCCGTCCCCACGTGCGTCACGAAAAACCTACGCCACGGCATAGTCACCACCCCCGCTCCGTCCGACTGAAGCGATTCTGCGATACGGTCTACTTCCCTTCGCGCGACAGCCCCCCCCCCCCACCCTCGTGGACCACCGTAGCCTTTTCCAACCACTCGCGCCGTGTACAACGCTTTTCACTATACGTATATAAACTCGCCCTCCCTACCTCCTTACACGAATTCGGCCGAAACTAAATTTTACTTTATCTGCTTCCGCTGTATATATATATTTATATATGTGTGTCTGTATGTAACACAACCGGATACACATAAATAAACGTAAGGCCGTAAGTTATGTCTGCGATGAACACGAGGACGATGCCTATTTTCCTGTAGTTGCGGCCAGCTGAAAATATATACCAACAAATTCCGCGACAAATTTGAATCGTTTTTAACAGAGCCGTGTTTACTGGATAGATGGACTAAAACCCGATTTGCTCGATTCTTGTTTTATTCTTGGTCAGGTTTTTCTTTTCTTTTTTTCACGTGTAAAATGTATACACAAAATACATCATTTACAATCAATGTTAATTGAAAGAAAATCCAAAAACCATGCCACATATTATGGTAAACCGAATCGAACGGATTTTGCAGAGCGAAACGTGCCTACCAAAATATTTCGTGCTGAATACGTCACTGGTTTTCATTGCAGTTTTGCGTGTAAAATATTCCAACAATTGGATCTCGCACGTTACATGCATATTTATTATCAACGTATCTGCAGTATTTCATGAGACCGAGAGAGGTAGGGAGTGCAAAGGAAAATCCCATAAAAAAGAATGATCGACGAGTTTTTCTCCTGCTGCATGGGAAACGTTTGCGCGTGCATCGATTGGTGGGATAGAAGCGACGAGGGGTGGTTTTAAACGGTCTCGCGAGAAGGGGTATATAATTTATATAAATAAATGCGGTATACACACGGGCATGTCATTATTATTAGCGAGGGATTTTTTTTTTTCGCACCGTTTACAACACATACGCGTATATTATATTCACCACGTGTATACGCAATGACAGTGCGATTGGAGCAAGTACACGCACACTCACACGCGTATATAACGTATATTTGGACGGAGTATAACATACGCGATAAATATTGTACAAAGACACCCCCCGAGTGTATTATATATATATATATATATATATGTTTTTGTGTGAGTGTGTTGTGTATACACGCACGCACTAAAAACACCTCTGGACCGATTTTTGTTGCGCCGGCTGTTGTGAATGCGGATTGAGCGCGTTATGCGTGCGTACATCGCGTGCATATTATATGCATGTATGTGTATATATTTTAAAAAGCCCTTTTTCCACGACGCGGACTATCAGCGTCGTCGTGCGAGGGGAGTGCAGAGGTGGAAGAGGGAAAAAAAACGTATATATACGGCCGAACAACCCCTTGTGTCGCGAGTTGTACCATCCCCCAGGCCCGACCCGTCGGTCCACGCGGTCCAATGAACAATTTGAACCCCTAAAAGTCGGCCCCTGCGCGCACACACAAGCACACATTCACGCGCGCGCGCATAACGAGCAGTAACGTCGGACGTCATGTATATATGTATATATATATATATATATACTTTAATACGGTGTGTAGTACGTGTGTGTGTGTGTGTGTGTGTGTTTAAAGAGAAGGGATGCTGTAATAATCATCTCTCCGATTTAGAGATGCATCCATGGGCCACCGTGGCAACGGTTATACGCGCACGTATGTGTGTGTGTGTGCGTGTGTGTGTGTGTGTGTGTGTGTGTGTGTGTGTGTGTGTGTGTGTGTGTGTGTGTAGGTAGCATAGGATTGTATCCGACGGTAAGAGAGACCCGGTGAAGGCCCCGCGCTCGTCTTTCGTCTTGCAAATGATAAACTCTAATCTTTAATGTAATTGTTTTAGTTAATACTCCCAGCACCACCACTAGCGCAACAATAATCATATTATACGAACATATATTAGGTCATAATATTTATAACACGCTCGAATGTTGTAATATAATGTATGTTTAGAAGTACAGCGTAAACCTACATTGCATAGACATTGCATATAGGTATGTTACGTATATTATATGTATGTACACCTACGTGCTCACACGTTTATATGCAGTTACAGTTTTATCGGATTTACCGAACAAACACTTTAATAATGTATGCGCGTGTGTGTCCATGTAATACTGTATGCTTGTGGGATAAATTATGATAAATTAATGGCAAATCCCACAGTTGAATTATTTTGTTAAGATTCTTAAATTATTTCACAAGTCACTTGTCAATTTATTAGAAAAAAATATTCATATAGGATTATACGAGGATTTTCGATCCAAATATTCTTATTTAAAAATCTAAACTCTAAATCGTTTTATTATTACATAATACAGCCAAAACGCTACCATTCACGTTTTTCTGCAATATTATTAAAAATTTTGTAACTGACCATTCGATTATAAAAATTTCATATTTATAATAACAATTTGATCAACTTACCACTTCGAGCTGGTATTGCGTGTTTTGTAGTATTTTGACGATTTCATCGACTATAATATATTATGTATACGAGTTATTTACGGTATAAATACTCTTACGGACGTCATCATACATGATATAACACGTCGAATAAGTCGACCCACACTCGCATGTCTCTACGCTTAATAATCTTCATAAAAACCGTCTATCTACGCTTATCCCATACACAAATTGATACCTATAAAATATTAAACAAAAATCTCATCGTTTATACGTGGGTACATAATATACAACACCTCTAGTTTCATCGTGATTTGTACGTTACGATTATCGTTTCATCTCGACGTGTATACGCAATTATTGTTTTCAATGACAAAAGCCAAAAACTTTTATCGGTTAGATTTTTAACGTTGCAATCAAAGGAATTTACTACATGGCGTCGTATATACATGCACACTTTTGCGCACATTGCAAACGTAACGAAAGTTGAAATCAAATGAGACTAGCCACAACACGATACAACAGTGTATACCTATATGGTATATGAATGGTGCGCGTCTTACAATGGGACCAATTACAAGACGTTCGGCGAATGAGAAAATCAATTCGTCACATATTCAGACTGGCAGCGATGACGTGTAATTATTCAAGTTTGCCTAGCATTTATACGTGCACGCGATAGTAAACTTAATATCGATCTATAGATAATTTTCAAATAACGAGGCAATCGTTGGCCAAAGGCTATTTTTTATTACAATATTATATAACAGCGATCCTGTGTATAAATTCTAATCTAATTCCTGATTGTAATATTTCACTGAAAAATAGTGAAAATATACAAAACACAATTCAACTAAAAATAAATAACTACAAGTTAATAGTGTTTGTAAATAAACATTTGTCATTTATTCTAATTTAAATATTTAAAATATAAAAATATCAACTGTTACGTCAAATGTATAAGACCTTGTTAATCAAATGAACTCAACCTAGTATATTATGTATAGACTATAAGTCGCACTACGCCAACCGACACACGCGTTTACTTATGATCATCATAAAAAGTGTAATTTAATCATGTTAGCGTATAAAATGTATACGTAGGACGAATGCAAATGAATACTTTGAGAACATCAAATGTTCTAAATGTTTTTAGTTATCTGTAATGGGTTTTATTCCTTTATGGATATTTATAACACATAGTGTTGTTCTTACAGTAAAAGTTAAATCAAATATACGACGTATATTAAGATGTAGTTATGTTAAATACAATATATAATAAAATATGGTACGATTAGGTAAAATAAAATAACTTAAAGTAACGTAGAATCCGAAATGTTCAGTTTTAGATCTTGACGGAGGAATGGGGTCCGACGAAACGTGTACGTCTATTGGCGATAACTCCAATCATGATGGTTCGCTAGTAGGGTGTGCCACCGGTTCTGCCAACGATGACGATCAAGCGCGACTCCGACTGAAAAGGAAACTGCAAAGAAATCGCACGTCGTTCACCAACGATCAGATAGACAGTTTGGAAAAAGGTACAATTATATACATGTATAGCTTGTAATTCGAACGCGTTCTTAGTTCGCGTATAAAAAGTATGGCGTATAATTATCTTTATCCGAAAACTTAAATGTGTACTCAACTCGTCATACATTTTTGTTCAGAATTCGAACGGACTCATTATCCGGATGTATTCGCGAGAGAAAGACTTGCTGGAAAAATTGGATTACCGGAAGCCAGAATACAGGTAAAAGTCTTTATTTTTATTACTATTCTCCGGTTTCGTATGGGTATAATTACAAAAGACCTATATATAACCTATATAAGAACATGGGTCCAGGGTAAATTAAAGTTTACGGAGAAAACTCGAGAAATTTTGGACTTGACAACATCAAAGTTTTCGTTTATATAGACTTAAAGTTTCTCCCGAAGACGATTAAAGTATTTAATATAAAATAGGTACACGCACTTCTCGTATATTGTATTAACGTACATATACATCGGTTTCTTCGTAAAATAATAAATTATAACGAGCAATGCTACAATGCACTTTGTATACAATGTTTAAAGGGACAAAGTTTTAAACGTACAGTTTCAGTCAGTACGTAATTATTTTGAATACCTATTAAGCTTCACCCGATGCGCGTAAACGCGTATTAAATACACGATATAAATTCGAAATTCTGTTCATGCTATGTGATATATATTAAGTGCAATTATTAAAAATATACATATATTTGTATACAAACGAATAGAAGAAATATTTTAAACACTATACCATATTCCAGTGTAATTTGTGCTGATATACGAGTTCAGTGGATTAATGGAACTAGATTTCGATATCGATAATTTTAAAGAAAACTAATCGAAAACAATAGAAGGCTCAAAACATTCACTAAAAATAAGTAATAAGTACGTAATAGTACTTTTTTTTTTTTTGTTTCCTCATAAAATTTGAATGATCAAAAATTCACTACACTACCACCTAATCGTAATAACGTGCACGTGTTTTTATATAGTCGTGTATATGTGAGGTATTCAGTAATTTAATAAATAAAACGTTTCAAAACGTTTTTAACTAGCCCAAGGACAGGAGTTTATCTATAAAATCCACGTCGATTTCGCAATTCTAGACTTAAAATCAACCTGCAACAATTACTATAAATTAATAAATAAAAAGCAACCCCTTACTCTTTTCCTTGGTGGAAATAAAAAAAAAAATAAAAATCCCAAGTAAGCAAGGGGACATTTAGGCAGCTGTCATAAGTCGCTAATGTAGGTATCTACTGATTTAGGTATGGTTTTCAAACCGACGCGCCAAGTGGCGACGAGAAGAGAAACTCCGCACACAACGACGCCCTAATTCCAACCAGAACCAATCAATGGATCCACAAAATCAGCAACAACAGCAGCAGCAACAGCAGCAACAGCAGCAACAACAACAGCAACAGCAACAACAGCAACAACAAGCGTCTCCGAACAGGATGAACGGATTCGCAAACAATCCAGACACCAACCCTAATATGTACACAACCATTGGCAACCACGATACGTTCAGGTATAATATAATATAAGTAAATTATTTTATTTTATTTTTTTAACATTTTAATTAACATGGGTAAAATTCAACATTTAACCTATGATATAATTTACGTATATTAAACGCTTTTATATTTACTATATTAATATATCACTGATTAGCTGGTTAGGTATAAGATTACACTTCAGAAACGACCTAAGTCAATTTTCGAAAATACTCGTGAGCATAGTACATAATTGTCAATATTGTTAATATTTACAAACGCATTTGAGTATTTTAAATATTAATTTTTCTTATATATATATATATATATATATATATATACATATATATATAGATTATATATATAGATAAATATAATTATAATTTCGGAACGAAAAATACATTTTGATATATTTCAAACAAAATTAAATTTTAGGATAAAAACAAAATAATAAGGTCGCACATACATGTTATCAGCAATCGAGAGTATATTTTAATAAGATTGACATATTTTAGCAAAAACACTTAACTCAAGTATGGTAATGTTCTCGTATAAAAATGAATAAGAACAAAACGAATTTATTTATAGTTGACATTTACAATAATACATTTTTATAACTTACTTGGATGGCACATTTCTTAAGGAATAACTTAAAACCTTTTATATCTTTTTTTTGTGGGTTTTTGAAAGTTTCTTAGTGATCTGAAAAAATAAATAATAACTTTAACTAGACTATCTTTGTTATACTATTCAATAAGGTTTTTTACTTTTATTTTTCACTTTATAATATTTATCAATATTACATATATAGAAAAAGAAAAATATATTGTTATTAAATTATATACATACTAGCCAATATTAAAAAATAGGTATCAACACGTAAATGCTTCGTTTACAATTTAAAATATAGTTCAATGTGTTTGGATTTCTACGCATAAACAAATACAAGATATCAAATCATTTTTAAATAATGTATATGAGTTTTCTATAGCCGATTGTTTAAAATACATTTAGTAACCGAAAATTTGGCATGCTCGCAGAATGCACTTTCCTAACATGTTATACTTTATGCGCGTGCATTATATAATTTAAATTATAGCATATTGTAGTAATAAGTTAGCTACGGATTTAAATACTTTAGAAAAAAAAAATGCCTTAAAGATTTATAATTTGATGTACCTAAAATAAAAATAAAACAAATGTTAAAATACTGCCTTTGAAATTATTTTTAACGCACATTTATTTACTCGTAATTATATAATAATGGGTATTTATTTATCGTCTTTTCGTGTTTTCTTTTTAAAAATATTTCCAAAAGGTAAATGTGCAAAATAACCGATGTCGTTCAATCGGTTCGTTAGATACAATCGGTAAAAAGTTTACTGAAAACTTAAGACAAAAAATTTTTTTTTAGATCTTATCTTTTTTAAGTTGTGCTTAACAACCCACAGACATAATGCTAACTATTACTTAGTGTAAGGTCTACGGTAACGACCGTGCAAAAGTGACGATTGCGATAAATGCGATGGTGAGAAAAAATGTAAACGCAATTTTTATCAAATGTTCTCCATACTAGTGAAATACACGGGAAATCGCCTCGAAAATGTAAAAAAAATATATATATATCAAAAGTTCTCTAAAAATGCAAAGTAAAATTTTTTTTTTAATTATTTGATGCGCGAAACGAACTTTCTATTTGGAAAACAATGTCTTGCGAAGCAATCGCGTTTTGCATCGAAGACCGCAACACTCCCCCTCCAATTAGAGATATCCGTGCAACCCTATTGTAGGTATTCATGTTCGCCTGTTTTCAGCCCGATGTCGATGAACTTCGGCATGCCAGGCGGCAACAACGAGAACGGGCTGTCGCTGCCCATCATGACCGGTCACCACGCGGTCATGTCCGGTGGCGGGGATCAACGGGACGCGTACGGCTGCATGTCCAGGCCGACGTACGACACGTCGCCGCCGCTGGCCATCGGTGCGCCCGGCTACTTGAGGCCGCCGGTGTCGCCCACTTCCAACGGCAGCAGTCCGCCAGCTCACCACTCAGCCGCCGCAGCTGCCGCCGCCGCCGCCGCGGCCGCTTACCATCACCATCCGCCGGCGCCGATCAACGGGCACCATTCGTCGCATCACCATGCGCACCACCAGTACAACATGAACGGCTCGAACTCCACCGGTACGTAAACACTATACGAACGACCAATGACGAAGCACGACCGATTGTTATCGTCACGATGACACGTTCGGCGGCGCATTCTGTCCGTCCTAAAAAAAAAAAAAAAAACACGTCATCAACTCAACTCCTACATGCGACCTTTCGCGCACGTTTCCGCGTGATCCAATGTTCCTACGACTCCGCTTCGTTGCCCTGGTCCTCTGGTTTTTACTGTTGTACCGCACACGGATGTTTCAAACGATTTCCGTTGAGTTCGGCGCACGCGGTAAACATGCACGACGACGAGCCACTGCTATTCGTGTACCGGTTAGTGCGAACTGTGTGTGCGCGCCGTTACAGCGAAACATGAGCCTCGTTTACACGTAACCAGCGTTACTCGTCTTGTTGCTCGGCCTAGTACGCAAAAGCTGATCGCGTCAGCGTTTACGCGCATTTTACTCGCCGGGCCGAGCGATTCATCCCCCCTCTCCCGCACGCTATGAAAATCCACTGTACTCGGCGTAGTGGCGCGGCCGAGTGAACGGAAACCTGGCGCTCGTCACGTGCAAACGAGACGTAAGGCCGTTATCCAAATGGCGCGCATCGGTGTCCGCATTATCTTTCGAGTCCGAATACCGTGGGCACGCTAATCGTCGGCCGACATCTCTGACGATGTTGCCGACGACGGTCGGTTCGCCGACGATTTCGGTTTCATTGCTTTGCCAACCACACGACCGTCCAAAGTTACGGTTGACCGTTATCTTCATCGGACTGTTCGGTCGTAGAACCCGACGCCCGAAAAAATTCCCACGTTCTTAGCGAGGATTGGCGATACTTAAACGTATGTTTGAACTATCCCCACTCGTAAGGTAAGCGGATGTCCGGGCCCTGTGCGCTGACCAAACGATACAATAGTTTTGGGTCCAAGCCGATTGTATTCGTTCGACAAAACGCCTAAAAAAAATTGATTGGCCGAAGTCGAATACGATTTTCAAAACCTTCCAAGATTTTCTCTGTGTATGATTCTATAGTTTCGTTCTACGGAGGTTTTCGCAGCAAATCGGATCTTAATTTACCTACAAATTTTGTTCTACTACTAATATTAACAATGTCATTTCCATTCCCCGAACGAATGTACAACGTAATATATTACGTGAAAAGTAATAATCACAAGAGGATCTATTATAAAAATTCGAATAAAAACTATAATGGTCGACAGCGTCCTACGACGATTAAAACGGGCCATACACGACCTACTGTCAATTCATTCGTTCGGAAAAAAAAGGACTTTAATGTCCTTTTTTGCTCTAGGGTAAAGGCTGCCAATTTTACTGGGTGCGTTATCGATGTTACGGATTGGAATTCGAAAGTGATTTACATCACTGCAGCTGCTGAGTATAAAAACAGAATTTCGCCGACTTTCGAATTAAAATATAAATAAATAACATTTTTGATACTGTGTTCTTTAATACTGTACGAGATGATGTGCAGATTAAATAGAATATTATTATTTAACTGATGATTCTTTGAAAACCATCCAAGTAATCACTCTGAAATATGTTTTTTTTTTTCTTAATAAATTCGACTAAAAAATATCGCAAGGAGCAAATCCTAGGTATTCAAAATCACAGACGTTACACGCTTGTATCGCTTACATTATTCCACACTCCTTTATGTATAGGTACCTATTCATGTATGTATTCATATTTTATTCATATATAAGCATCAATAAAAGGGCATTAATTGTTCATGTCTCGGCCTGTTCTAAAAATAAATTATGTTGTTTACTCCACTGTGCATTCTTCTTTGCAAATATATATATCATTTAAATGTTAAAAACAAAATTTTGAAATAAACATTGTATTAAACATTTTTTTTTCCCATTCAATTCCATAGGTCTTATATCGCCTGGAGTCTCTGTACCGATCGCCGTGCCAGGACACACAACCGACTTATCCTCGCAGTACTGGTCCCGCTTACAGTGACATCAGCTTGTCAAATAACACCGGCAACAATAAGCACAAAGAAGTTTTATTACAATAAATGTATACAATATACTCATACACGCACAACGTAATAGTGATTATTAATATAAATTGATAATAATATCTTTGACTCGTATGTGTAACTTGACGCAAACAAGGATGTGCAATTTTCCAAGAAGAAAAATTATTATTATTATACATTAGACAAAACCATGGTTGATTTTAGAAAAATATGTTTTATTACTTATAATATAATATAAATATATAATGTAATATGATTGTAATTATTGTAACACTTAATAACATAATATTATTATTATTATTAAAGTTAAAACGAATGTTACATAAGTACCAACATAATATATGGTGTATTGGTGTACCATAAAGATATGAAAGTTTTACATATGAAAAATGTATCTTTATGAATCACCAAATACATATAAATATGTACGGTTATAATATTATACATACCTATAAGATGTTGATATATGGTAAACGTAATATAGCTATTATTATTATTATTATTCTTATTATTATTATTAAAAATATTATCGAAAATGTTTTATTAAAACAATAACATCGAATTAATATTATTATATTTGTACGAAACCATGATGTATAAATGTATTTAATTACTAACAAAAATGTAAATTACTATAAAATATTGTACTATGATTTACGTGTAAACTATACATTATTATACATAAATACCTATACCGAAACGAGAAAAGTATTTTTATTCGTTGAATAATCATCGATCCTTGTTCGTTTATACAAAATGAAGGGATTCACGACCTGTCGATGACCCGCGTAGTAAAGTCCTACAACCCGCTAGATATGCACGTGGACACGTGACGCGGGAGAGTGAGGGGAAGGAGAGGTTGTAACAGCGATATCCAGGGTCGAAGGCCGACCAACACCACGGTTACGGCGACAATAACTAAAATAAGCGCTAGAACTTTTGGAGCAGATTCGCGACGCGGTCGTAAGCGGCCGCATTACCGACCGGATCTCAGCTGACCGATTGCGTCTTGAACGTGAACACTTGCACCTCGTCCGAGCCTCCGGCCACCGACGAATCCATGTCGTGGCAGCCTTTCATGTGCTCCGTGAGGTTGGACTTGGTGCGGAAACACTTGCCGCACACAGAACACTCGAACGGCTTTTCGCGGGTGTGCACGCGCTCGTGGTTCAGCAGCGCGGTGTACGTGCGGAACGGTTTCGCGCAGTACGTGCACTGGAACCGCCTGTCCCCGCCGGCCACCCCGGCGCTACAGCCGACCGCCGCCGCTGCCGCCGCCTCCGCCGTGTCCCCCGTCAACTTGGAATCGTTCTTGATCAGCCACAGGCTGTTGTTGTGCACGCGCTTGTGCTCCAGCAGATTGCCTTTGGTCCGGAACGGTTTGGCGCACAGGTCGCACGTGAACGGCTTCTCCCTGGTGTGCACCCGCTTGTGGTTCTCCAGCGTGGCCGCGGACCGGAACTGCTTGCCGCAGTACGGGCACTGCCGGTCGCGGTTCGCGGCGTCCGAACAGTTGTTGGCTATGTGCGCGGACAGCAGCGACTTCGAAGTGAAGTTCTTGTTGCACCGTTCGCACGTGAACACGTGCACCGCCGCGACGCCGTTCTGTTCCCGTTCCCGGTCCCGTTGCTGTTGGCCGGCGTGCACGCGTTCGTGCGCCGTCAGGTCGTCCAACGACACGAACACCTTGGAACAGCTGCCGCACGTCAGCATGTCTTCCGACGTGACCGTCACGCGCGTAATGGACGGGATGTCTCTGCTGGACGTCTTCATCCAACGCAGTTCCGGGTTATGAACTCTGTGAACACGTGCACGTAACAGTATTAGGAACAGACGAATGCACTTGTACCACACGTGCGCACGCGCAAACAAGCGCAAATAAGCGCAAACGCGCAAAAAACACGCACGGGACAGCGACGCGGGCACGCGGTTTACAAATAGAATAAATTAAATGGTATTGCAAACGTTCGCGCGCGGATTTTAAAACGCTTGACAGTTCGTTGCCGCGATCGCACGTTTCCGACGAGAACGCATATAATTTTATATATTATATTATATTATATTTTATATATTATTTTATTCAACCGTGTGCTGTGCACAGGGCCATCGTCGGTTACCGGTAGAACAAAACGTTTTTGTGTCGCTGCGCGGTTCGCGTTTGTGCGGCGATGGAAAAAGCCCCGGCAAACGCACACAACCGTACTTCTCACCGCGAAGTAAACTCAACGGTCTGATAAACATCGATCGACCCGACCAGTTCCTAGTCCCCATTGTTTACGTAGATTTTATGCTGCAATTTGGTTTCTGAATTTTTAATTTTTTTTTTTTTTTGCCGTTACGTACGACCCGCGTCAAATCATAATATGCCCATAAATGGAAGCGAACAAGATCGACAACAACTCGTCTATCATAGAACCATAGACACGTACATGACTCACGTATGGAAATAAACATTATTGTGATCAACTTTTTGTACACTGCCTTCCACTCCCACAAAAATGTACATTTCTTTTTTAAAAAAATCAAACAAAAACTTCGATTTTCTTCAAAAGACAGAACTTAAATGTTAAATTTTTAGGTATTATTCTTAATCACCTCAAAAAACCCTACATATAGTTTCAATACAGGACTTTCGCGTATTAAGTAACCGAGCAATAGTAACATTTATTTTAAACTAATTCTTGAAAGTAAATAAATATATAATTATGAGATTCTTTCACTAGAGCTTTATAATTGTTTTCAGTTATCACTTGATACATTATTAATTACAATAAAACAGTTTGGTGGAAAAAATGAACTCTCAGTCAAATGGCTGATAAATAATAATTAAAAATTAATTAATGTATACAAATAACCCCAGAATTCAAGACTAAAATTAACATTAATGTTATGGGAATTATTTAGAAAACAATGCAAATAAATGATAAAATACAATAAGCGTATCAATTATTTGTAAATAAAAAATAAATAATTGACTATCACCGAAAATATTGATGAAACAATGTCTACCAAACATATTATGCAACACACAAAATTCTTAAACTGCACTTGTATGAATTAATTTAAAATATACAGTGTTCAACGATTAGGGTAAGGCCGTTTGCACACAGTCCGATATTATCGGTGACGGTAATAATATCGGATCTATATTGCACATTAGTTAAAATTATCGATCCGATAAAAGAATAAAAATCAAATTATTACCAATATTATTAATCTATCAGTAATTTTTTACTTCTAGTGTTTAACAATTAAAGATGAATTCTAAAATAAAAATAACTCTCTTAATTGTATTACACATTAAACAAAAACGTGAATTATTATCAAAAAAACGCAAGTGGACTTTTTGGGTGCACCCTATTTTAACAGCAAGATACGTAGAAGGTGTTTTTTATACGTTATTTGAAAAACTTTTTGATGATGAACGAAAATTTTTTAATTATTTTCGCATGAACTATTACATTTTATTTCATTATTCCGATAATATCGATGAGTGTGCAAACGTATCATTTATTTTTAGTAATCATTAAAACCGGACCGATAAAGTATCGTCCGATTTTGGTCGTTTGTCCGACATGCTCAACGATATCGGTGAAATGAAATCGACATTTTATCGGATCGGAACTAGTGTGCAAACGATTGATTTAAAATAACGTATTATCGGTATATCCGACACAATCACCGATAATATCGTCCGATTTTATCGGACTGTGTGCAAACGGCCTAACACGAAATATTGCCAACACATCACCTTGTATTTTATTCAGGTTTTTTATCTGTAATAGTACTTAAATTGACACTTATTTTTAAAAAAAATCAAATTTTTAACATTTTTTCCCTGCGAATGTGCAGTAAAACAATTTTTTTCAAAAACAATCTCTATTTTTGAGTTCATATTAAAATTAAATTAATTTTTTAAACAACTTTGGCTTATAAGATTTTATTCTATCTTGAAAATTTACCAATTGAGAGTGAGTTAAAGTTTCGATTTTCGAAATGTGTATTCATCGAATTTTTCAACCATTCTATCCACGATTTGGCAATAATTCATGTAATTTTTTATAATTTTCCTGGAAAATTAACTATGCTGTTTTCATGTACATAACTTTGAAATTATTTATACAGAATTATTAATTCAAATAATTACTCATATATGGCATATGAATAAATTTATGGCTGATATCGAAATAATTTTAAACAAATTTACACATATTATTCTTAATTTAATTAATTTAACTAACCGATCGATATCATTCACTTCACAATTGTTTTTGTGTGAATCAAAATGAGTTTGAGGGAATACGAAAAATGCACTAGAAGAGCTGACGTTTGCAACCAAAATCGAATATAACAAATACACGAAGACAATAACAATGCTGAATTATAGGTATTAGCATACATTTATTTAAATCCTCGTTCTTTCGTATAAAAATTTGACTAGAGAATTAATTTTTTTGTGGGAAAAGAGCACTGAAATAAAAAAAATAAATAAATTCATATCGGCCAAATTCAATTCAATACTTGGTTCCTTGATTTCAGACAGAAGACGAACGTTTATCGCGTGGTTTATAGTACAACTGCAAGAGGAACCTAGATTTTTAGAACATATTTGTTGGACCGATGAATCCAAATTTACTAATAATGGTGTTATTAACAAACAAAATAATCGATATTGGTCTGCTACAAATCCATTCTGAACAAATAAATCGAGTTTTCAAAACATTTGGGGCACAAACGTCTGATACAGACTTTTAGGTGGTAAATTATTTGGTCCTTATTTTTATGATGACACATTGACTGAGATGAGATGTTTCGACTTTTTTGGAAAATATTCCATTAGAAGTTCGTCAAAATGTTTTTTTCCAGCAAGATGGGGCACCTATGCATAACGCAATAATCGTACGGAAATATTTAGAAAACACATTTTATCAAAGATGGATGAGTATACGTGGACTAGTGGCAAGTAACAATTTTGAACAGTTTATTCGTTAAATTGTTAAACTTAAATATAACCTTTGATTAAATCTGTATTCATGTATCTGTCTGTAAATGTATTTAAATGTACGAGTATTTAATAAATGTTATTAGTTACAACACTTAAATTAACTTGTACAAGTTTACTAAAATTTTATCATGTATGAGTAATTATTTGAACTAATAATTCTGTGTAAATAATATCAATGTTATGTACATGAAAAAAGCATAAAGCATAATATTACATTTTTAGGAAAATTATAAGAAACCACATGAATTATTACAAAACCATGGATAGACTGTTGAAAAATACAATAAATACACATTTCGTAAATCAAAACTTTAACTCATTCTCAATTGGTGAATTTTCAAAACTTTATAAGTCAAAGTTGTTTAAAAAATGAATTTAATCTTAGTATTAACTCAAAAATAGAGGTTGCTATTAAAAAAATTGTTTTACTGCATATTACTAAGAAAAAAAAATATTAAAAATTTGATTTCTTTAAAAATAAATGTAAATTTAAATTCTTTTACTGCTAAAAAAAAAACCCAAATATAATACAAGATAATGCATTTCAAATATTTCCTGTTACCTTTATCGTTGAACACACTGTATATATTTCCAATTCGATTGATAATAATAAGATAATTTATCAAATCTATTGGGTATAATACAAATACAAAATATTGGAGTAAAAACTAACCGGTAATGTTCATTTAAATTGGATTTTGTTTTGAAGAATTTTTCACATACACTACAACCATAAGGGCGTTCTCCTGTATGAGAACGCATATGGTTTGCAAGTGTATATGCAGACAACAGTTCTTTACCACAAATTGTACATTGATGATCATTAGTATTTGTGTCTATTGTTTCATCTTCATTAGCCGTAATTTGCATAACTTCTTCTGTTTGAACAATGCAATGAGATAATTCAACTTCATTTTCTACTATTTGTTGATCATCGACAGAATCTGGATCATCAATGAGCTCTTCTTCGTATTGATTTGGCTCCACTAATAATAAATCTTTATCGTCCATTACTTCTGGTTCAATTACTGAATTCTATAATCCATACATAATTTATTTCATTAATATTTAATAACAATTTACCATCAGTAAATTAAATTATAATTATTTATTCTAATATTTAAATTAATGTTATTGCATAATTGTAATACATTAAAATTGAATAAGATAAGGAATTCAGTAATAATTTGTCAAAAATCTATAGCCCAAAAAGTTAAGAAATAATAATAATAATAATAGATAATTGCACAAATACCAGGATATCAAATAAATAATATTTATCATTCATTAATTACCAAGCCCTTATATTGATAATTATAAAGGTTATGATATATATAAACAAGATAATTCATTACATAAGTAATTAAATTTTCTAACCTTTTTAATTTATATAGTTATTATACTATTTACTATTAAACTATGATGATTACGAACTTTAAATACATTTAAGTTAGTTTGACATTTTTTTTTTTAAAGGAATGTAATTTAAAAATTATATTCTTAGCTGAACTCAAATTTTAACATAGTTTAATTTCAAAGTTTTTTTTAAAAATGACTAAGTAAAAAATTAAAAATTAAAAACAACATTATCTTAAAATAAGATAAAATAATATTATATAATTCTATGATTTAAATAACTTCTATAAAATCACATCCATAGTACAATACAGTAAATATGAAACAAAAACGTAAATTAATGTTTGGTAACTTATAATATAGGAATCAATTCAAACAGTGGAAAGTTAAGAAAATAAAACTATAAAATATCAATAAATATTACAAAATATTTAACAAAATTTTATATTTTATTAATGTTTTTATTTCTTGAATGAATTGCTTGATGTCGCCGTGCTTTTTGTTTGGACATAAATTTTTTTCCACAAAAAATACAAGCAAATGGCCTTTCACCAGTATGAGTACGTTCATGGATTGTCTTATGAGCACTTTCAAAAAACCTTTTGCCACAAAATGAACACAAAAAGTTTCTAACATTATCATGGTACCTCATGTGTCTGTTATACTCAGCTCTAGTGTAAAATGTCATTGTACATTTTTCGCATTGCACATCTTTAGCTGCATTATGAGTCATTTCATGTCTATCACGACCATATGGTGTAACAAAAGCTCTTCCACAATATGAACATACATAATTGAAGGTACCTTCATGTTTATTCTCATGGCGTACAAGAGTTAAGTAAGATTTGAAACATTTTTCACAATGTCGACATTTAATCTTTTCTCCAGGTGCATGAGTTTTCATATGAATCCAGACTTGTTGAATAGTTGCAAATGCTTCTTCACAAAAATGACACCGATATGAAAGAGAACCTAATTCTAATTTCTTTTCATAATTTCTCAAATGAGATAACATACCAGCAAGTGTTTTAAACACTTTTTGACATTTTTCACACAAATATCCTCCATCAATTTCTGAATAAGAACTGTTAACTTCTGAATCATTGTTTTTTAAATTTTTACACTTTATACATAGCTTAGTTTTTTCTTTCAATAATGAATGTTCTAATGACTCTAAGGCACTAATAACTCCATTACATGACTTGCACTTAATATAATCTGAAGAATGTGTCTTATTATGTAAAGCAAGCAATTTAGATGTTTCAAAACGTTCCCCACAATCTTCACACAAACAATATTTATCATCAGTATTTTCTACACATAATTGAGAAATTGTGTTTTCTCTTTTTTCCAATGAAGTACCGTCGTTCCATATGTCCACTACTTCTACAATTTCGATATTATCCTGGAACATACATGTATACCAATATTCATTAAATAAAAACAACAATTAGAAAAACTTAAATGTGACTCTGGAACGACGGTACAAAATCCTTAATATGTATCAATTGTTAGTTCAAAATTCAAATTGTAATAAAATAAACACTGCTTATACTTAAAATATGAAAAATATACCTTATGATAGTTTTCTTGAATCACTGCTTCATTTCGTAGCCAATGATCAGTCGCTTTACACCGTACTCGAAATTCAAAATACGAATTAACTTGATCAATACAAGATTTACATATAGAATTGGGCAAAGCATCGTCTAAACTAAACTATAAAGAAAAATAATTGTATATCCAATGTAAATCAAAATTTAATCATTGTTGACTTACACTTAAGCATGTCACTTCTTGGACATTTTCCAAAAGGGATTCTTCATAAAACAAATTTTGCAATGGTTGATCATTGCGTAAACATAATCGACACAAGTCATTCCAATTTTCAATGTAAATAACTCCCTGTTGTTCTTGGTCCATTTCGTACAAGTTCTTATAGGAAAATGATAAAACAATAAAAATAAAAAATAAAAATTCACAATTGAGTAAAATATTACGCTTGTGTTTTAATTAATTTTGAATTTTTAAGCACAGACAATTAAAAATTATAGTAGAAAATTGAAGTAGATATCAGTGTTTTAAACAGATAATAGAAATCTTAAACTAATGAAATAAAAATATCACGCTTATCAATGAAGCCAAGAAATCTGAACAACTCCAGTAACTGTAACTCATAAAGTAACTATCTTCCTTATCTAAAGGAAATTTGATAGTGGAAAACGTTTTACCCCAAGGTTTATAGATAATATAGATAATATATATTATCTATAGTCGTGGTTTTATTACAGATTACATGAAAGGATAATGTAATCTGCGATGTTACAATGTAAACGCTCGAGGTTTGTATAGGTTAAAAAGGTTGAAACTCTTAATGCGGTTCGTTAGTTGACCGTGGTATAAGATATAACATTTTTACTATTGGTCCTTATGATCTTCATATTTTCATTATCCTTTCTCAATATGTTCTAACCTTCTCATATTATTTTGTAACAGTAAATACTGTCCTTTATGGTTACTTAATCTTATTCAATCTAGATTTCTTAATATGTAATTATAAATAAGAAAAAAATAATTTATATATTTACATATATGTGTGTGTGTGTATGTGTAATAATATTATAATATAGGTACTATAATTAATATTTATTGTTACTAAACCACACATTACATATGATAACCGTAGAGAGCCAACGTGTGTTATAGGTGTTATGATCCCCGATTATTATTATTATTATATTATATTGTATTATTAGTATCATTAGTCTTTATATATATGTATATATATATATATAGGTATATATATATATATATATACATTGGCGGATCCAAGGGGGGGTTTTGGGGGTTGAAACCCCCCCAAAATTATACTATTATGGTACTTATATTATACAATCGACAAATTTCATTTTTAAATGTGCACTTATATTATAGATACATTTATTATATACAGTAAAATTTAATTTAAATAAAGTTCATATTGGAAGTAGTGTCAATGGACTCTCCCTTCCCTCAAGCCGACTAGACTAGTAAAAATGTCATCCAAATTACTTATTGTATTTATGTTATACAGATAATAATTTTTTCTCTTTTAATAAAAAAAAAAAAAAAAAATGTGCACTACTCCATTAAAAAGTAAAAACTTTTGATAAGTCACTCATTGCAATGTTATAAAAAATATTCCAAGGGCCAAAGAAAACATTTTTCAACCCTCCCCCCCCCTAAAAAAAATCCGGGATATCCGCCACTGTATATATATATATATATATATATATATATACATCTTTATTTTATTAGGGGACTAATGCAGAGTAAGCATTTTTCGTCCACCGGACATCTAACGCCGTCCGTCTGGACAGTCAGTCGTAAAACTAACCATAAGCATAAATGTAGTGTATTTCAAATAACTAACGACTCAATTATAATAAATCATCTTTTAGTATTAAAACTCTTGTTTATATTTTTCTATCTACAGAATAAACCCAACAAAAACCCTGGTGCAACCAAAAATTGCGAACTTACAACGTTACGTGAAGCCGGCGGACCAAACCATAACGGCGTCACACATCATAGGTAACGTTTCGCCGTGCAATCATCAATCATTTGCTGTGGCTTTAATAAGCTAGATGTACAAATATACAAATGAAAACCAATGTTCCTGAAAAAATATAAAAATAACTAACATGTTTTGCATTATTATTTATCGTTCATTCATCATTCGTGATTTCCAAAATTATGTAAAATGTTTAAAATACAAATGCAATTTGTAAATTTCCAATTTAGATCCTATTTAAAAATGCATTTTAAAACTAAATAAAAATATATTTACCTTGAAAGACTTCCTAATATAATCAAGATAACTGTACTTACTGACTTTTTTACCTAGTCTTACATTCTGAATATGAGAAATTATAGAATCATAATTATAAATAGATATAAAAGTTTTATTATTTTTAAAAAAAATACAAACAATAAAATTTTATGATTTTATCATATAATTCGAATACTTAATTGTTTGTTTAATTAAGAAATATATAGGCTTATCGGTTTTTTTTATTAATGCGTGAGCGATTATTCGGACGAATGGTAATTAAAACACGACAGTAATAACTATTTATTCTAGAAAATATTATAAAATGAAATTCAATATTTAAAAATTTCTCATACTTCCACATTTGTTGGTACGCAGACTAACCAGTTGAAACTAACCAACAAATCTAAATATTAAAAATTGTAATACTATATATGTATAGTATTGGTTGTGTTACTACTACAAATCAAAGATAAATATTATTAAATATTTATGATTATTACATTCAGATTTTAATGTTACCACGATTTCTGCTAAGTTTATATAATTATTTTATTTTTTTTAATTATAAGCATAGATTAGCTACTTACTCCTATATTTGAGTAATAATTAAAGTGCGTGTGGTTTTAATATCAGTTAGATTTATGTGATAAATTCCCATAAGATAAAAAGGCTGAAACATATATTATTAAATGTTAAAGAGGTACTTATTTTAAATGGAAATTCAATTCTTAAATGTTGAGGTGCTTACAAATGATAAATAAGACAAAGATTGTAGGCACGGGAGAGGATATTGAAATCTCGACCAGGTGGAATAAACAAACTTTATGTTTACTTGAAAGATCATGTTGTGAAACCAAAAGTGAATTGGTGGCATAGACTTAATAAGGTAGGGGAACTCAGCAGAAATAAATCTTAACCACATGTTTCCGGGTCCATAAATATGCATTTACAACTGATATATGTAAAATGTATCGGCAGGTGTTAATTTTACCCGAGTACAGGCAGTATCAACATGTATTATGGCGCGCGTCTCCACATGACGAATTAATTGAGTATGAATTAAACACCGTCACATACGGTGTAAATTGCGCACCTTATCTCGCGCTGCGTGTGTTACAGGTTATTGCGCGAACTGACTGCGATACCTGCGAGCCGGTACAAAATGCACTAACACGCCAAACCTATGTTGACGACATCTGCGACGGCGCAGATACGATCGATGGTGTAGTAAAATTACAATTCAATTTAATTTCGATTCTTAAAAAATCGGGTCTTGAGTTAAAAAAGTGGGCTTCTAACACTGATGTCATTTTGGACGCCGTTCCGGTCTCCGACCGTGTGAGCAAACCGACATCGTTTGACGACGTCGACGGTTATGGAACAAAAGTTTTGGGGTTGGAGTGGCATCCGGGCGGTGACTACTTTTGTTGCGCGCTTAATGTTGATAAACCACCAGTACTTACAAAACGAGGTATACTCTCCCTCGTGGCGCGTATTTTTGACCCGCTAGGTTTTTTTGGACCGGCGGTTTTTATGGCAAAAACTGTTATGCAGCGGACGTGGCGGCAAGATCTATCGTGGGATGATCCCCTACCGCTGGACATTCGCGATGAATGGGTCGCGTTCGTGTTCGACCTGCCGTCGCTAAAAGATATAAAAGTACCACGTTACATCAGCGCGAGCAGTGGGGCACCGTGTTACCTGTTAGGTTTCTGCGACGCGTCGTTGCTCGGGTATGCCGCAGTAGTGTACGTGCGGATGCACGACGCGCCGGCGCACCAGTCAGTCTTTTTACTCGGAACCAAAACTAAATTAGCGCCACTTAAATCGATATCTGTACAGCGTTTAGAGTTAAATGCTGCGTTATTGTTGGCCCGTTGGCTAGGGCGCCTCCGTAACATTCTGGAGCCGCAGCTGAACGTGGTTGGAGTCCGAGCGTGGTCGGACTCCATGATTGTGTTGTCTTGGTTGAATGTGCCCCATGAAGCCATAAAACCATACGTGTCAAATCGCGTATTTCAAATCCAATCAGGGGCCGTCTATCGCGTATGCAGATCCGTCGGAATGGGTCACCTCTCCGCCACTGATACCTTTGAGTGAACTTCCCGAGATCAAGCCAATTTCTTGCGCTGCCCATATTGTCACGACACCCATTGAGTGGTTTGAACGTTTCTCATCGTACGACCGATTGTTACGTGTAGTAGCTCGGATGTTGCGTTTTGTTGCCCGTGTGCGTAATAAGGCTCCACGCACATCACCTTTCCTACACAAATCTGAACTTGATCGTGCTGTGCAGGTGTTGGCTATCGAGTCGCAGCGAGTACATTTTGCCGTGTTACATCACGAGTTGTCTAATGGCCGTCGGATATCATCTAAGTCGATGGCGCGCCTGTCCCCGTTTATTGATACAGATGGCGTAATTCGCGTGGGAGGTCGCTTAAGACATTCTTTGTTGTCCTACGATTGCCGACATCCGATATTATTGTCGAAACGGTCTGTTTTTGCGTTTTTGTTTGTGCCGCCGGTGGCATTTGATCACATGTCACGCCGGCCCCCGTGTTTTAGCGGCGCTTATTTCACGGCAGTTTTGGATAGTTTCGTTGAGGTCTGTGTTACACCATGTATTAACTTCATGCGTTGTTTGTGCGAGGTTTGATGCTAAGCCGCCATCTCCGTTCATGGCTGATCTACCGGCAACGCGAGTTCAACCTCAACGCCCGTTTTCCTACGTAGGGGTGGACTATGCTGGCCCATTACAAATGCGCGAACTTCGATTGCGTAAATCGCGTGTGTACAAGGTATACATCGCCGTATTCATATGTTTTACAGTGAAGGCCGTTCACCTCGAGGTAGTGTCTGAGTTGTTGACCGATGCGTTTCTGGCCGCATTTGACCGTTTTGTGGCACGCCGCGGTCTGCCGAGCGATATATATTCTGATTGCGGTACCAATTTTGTGGGGGCCGATAAGCAATTGAAAAAGTTAATCAACAGCCCTGAAGGTCAGGCCGCTATTGCCAACTCACGTTCTGCGTGTGAATGGCATTTCAACCCACCCAGCGCTCCTCATTTCGGGGGTCTTTGGGAGGCTGCGGTGAGGTCGACAAAGCGTCTACTTATACGATGCATGGGTACACATATTTTCACATACGAAGAGTTAAATACAATTTTATGTCGGGTAGAAGCTGTCCTCAATTCCCGCCCACTCACACCGGCCTCTCCTGATCCGCATGACCTAGACTGTTTGTCTCCGGGACATTTTTTGGTAGGTCAACCGCTGCTCGCTGTTCCCCCTCGATCAGGCCCTGACACGGGTCGTACTTTAGTTAATCGTTGGAAATTGTTAGACCAATGCCACCAGTCATTTTGGCGGCGCTGGTCATTGGAATATTTGACTACCTTACAAGAAAGGTCCAAGTGGACTACTCGTACGCCTCCCATCAACATTGATGACATGGTAGTTGTCGTTGATAACCAGAGCCCGCCCCTTGCCTGGCGTCTAGGACGCGTCGTCGAATTACTACCCGGTTCGGACGGCCACGTTCGTGTGGTTCGTGTACTCACCCGTGCTGGCACTATAATTCGCCCTGTAGTAAAATTAGTACCGTTGCCTTCTGGTAAGTAGGTGGGTAATATTTAAAAATAATATGTAAAAAAAAAAAAAAGGGAAATATAATATGTAATATTTATTTGTCCAGTTATATATGTATACTTCCGAACGAACACTGTGCGCTGTGACTTGAACCCATATAAACCGTTAGGACCTACTCCTGTGTTTTTATTTTTTTTTATTTTTATAGCCTCCATTGAGCTACATATATGTTTTATAGGTGTTCGGGACTAGGTGATACCATAATAAATTTTTATTCAATGTCGAATTTATATATCTTATTTATTTATTTTGTATTATATCTATTATATTTAATACATTGATTGTATACCGCGCCTACCACTCCACGTCTATACCTCTACGTCGAAGGCAAGTTCCTGTTCTCACCTATGGATGGTGAGGCAAAGCTCACCGGGGGGGAGGATGTTCGAACATCGGAACAACTTCACGTCGCGCCGATATTATCGGCGGGTGCTATCGTGCCGTCGGCGTTGAAGTTCACCGAGCACTCTACCCCTCCTACATCGGTAGACAACTCGTCGCGAGCTAAAGCAGATTCGCCGGCCGTGGCTGTCTGTTTTCCGCGGTTGAGACTGACGGACCTTTTTCCTCGGCTCCCGCCGGTTACGCCAGTGTGCTTGGTTCTCGTTTTGGCCAACGTGTATCTTATTATTATAATTTCTACCACGTGCCATCTGGTGATCGGTGGCAGTATATCTTGTATATATTATACGACTGGTGTACCCATATACCCGTGCGTATTATTCTCTGTGGAGATCGCACGGTTGTGTACCGCGTGAGCAGTACTGGAGTCACGGTCATTCAAATTCGTCTTTCGCCATCGGCCCTGAAGCTTCCTGTCCCGTGACCTGTCTGCCTGGGAAGTGTGCCACCCGTTGCCGTCACTTATTGCCACTCAATCAAGATATATTATAGCTCGTCGGAGTGGAGACGTGCGAATGTCGCTGTCAGCCGTCAGGTCGTAACATTGATTTGTGTTCATTCTTAATTTATCGATTTTTATATCGTGGTCGTTGTAACTATGTATTTATACTTTGTATGATCATATTGGTCTGAAATTGTATTATTATTATTGTGTATTATTCAGTATTCTTAAATCTATATATATTGGGGCGCCCGCTAGGTAGAGCCTTTTTATGTATTATATATAATCACGTCACGACGGTGATATATTATTATTATTATATTTGTATGAGTGTACACACACATACGTGGCTAATTGTATTTATAAGTATTGTATATTCATTTGGTGACCCGAATCCCTAACGCCGCAAGTCGATATAGCCAACCGCCGAACTTGTAGGAGCTATATCGGCGATCAACAATAGCTAATCATGTGCACTTCGTGGCCCGAAAAAAAATTATGATTGTTCAACTCCTTTTTGGTGTAATTCACTGCAGTAAGTGCAACTCAGCCATGGGAACCAAGATCATGGGAGCCAATTAACAAATAACAAAACACCAAATAATTATTATATTAATTTTATATATTACCAATGGCAATCACTAATAAATAAATATTATTCTCAAATCTTATAACCCCTATAGCAACCATTTATAAACAAAAATGTCTATCGTAAATCTCAAAATTCCTGTTTGAGCACCTACCGGGGGTGGTCAATCCCTTTTTTAAATTAGCCTTAAACCTACTCTCAGACCTACCAAATAAACAGAAAATTTCATGAAAATCGGTCAAGTTGTTTCGGAGGAGTTCGATAACCAACACATTTTGCGATTCATTTTTATATTACAGATATGCACATTTATGTAAAAAAACCTCAAAATAATATGCGAAAATATGCAAACTAAAATTTCATTTTTGAACTAGTCAGATGGTGATTCAAATTTTTAGTTCATTCAGCAACTTTTTGTGGCAATCGTTAAAAACATGCAAATGCATGAACTTCCGGGCCCTACTATAGTAAACTGGTAGTAAAATAAGAAAAACCATTCAATTATTTTATCATTCAAGTGAAAAAACTATTCGATTATTTTATCGTTCTAGTGAAAAATTAATTTGATAATTTTTTCGATTATAATCATTCGATTCATTCGTCTATTCCCATCACTAATACAAATTAAACAAATCGATATGTCACCACAGAATAGATTAAATTTTATCTACTCTGTGATGTCACACTACATCTTTTGATCATGGCGACTCGAATGTAAAAATATGCGATACCTAAGCCCAAAGTAGATGTCACAATTTTATGATTCATTTTTAAATTTAAAAATAATGATCTAAAGATAATTACATAAAACTCAAGTTTTGAAGAAAGGAAAAAAATTTCAAAATGTTCTTTATTTGGCCACTCCAGAAAGTATGCGTATATTAGTTTACTCAACCATTTCAAGAATATCCTGTATATCCTATATTATAACTTCCTTACCCAGAATAGGAGTAGGAAATAAATTAAAAATATAGGTAATTTGAGTATGCAGAATATATGTTGTTGCACACATGAAATACAGTGGGCGTAAGCGTTATCATATAAAATCAAATAAACATACAAAATGTATAAAACTATTACATAATTAACATGATTTAAATGTTTAGAATTTTAAATTTTTATCATATTTCATATAAATATATACGTTTGAGAACCACTGATATAAGGTATGAAGTTAGAAACTATTAAAATAATTCCCAAGTACGTTATCAATATTTATGTTTTTGATCATAGATAATGAACTAAAGAAATTATCAGAAGGTCAAAATAGTTCAACGATTGCGCGTCTTGCGAAACAATAATATAAGTTCATAACTATAGTACTACTTACCTTACATCACTCGAGTGAAGATACATTACTTTTTCAATTATTATGATGAATTCAACAAATATACTTCAACGAACACTATTAATACGTTCGTTAATTAAACATTTCCCAAAATATAAATCTACAGATTCAAAAAAAGAGGAATTAAAGGAAACAATAAAAATGAAGACACCAATAGGTAAAGTAAAATAATGAGGTAAAATTAAAACTTATTAGTAATAACTCTAATCATACCAAAGGGAAATTGGATGAACTAAAAACTGGTAAACATCCATTTCAAGAAAAGGAACCACTTAAAGAATTTCCGGAAGGTCGTAATCCAGTTACAGGAGAACAAAATGGTCCAAAAGGCCCCGAACCAACTAGATATGGTGATTGGGAAAGAAAGGGAAGAGTGTCAGATTTTTAATTCAACAACACATGTATAAATAATTTGTTTATAATTAAATGTCTAAAATGTAAATTGTAAATTCAAATATTTAAGATAATAGTAAAAAAAACTAATGCTTTTGTATAATAATTAATGTTAATGAAAAAACCTTCTAGAACTAAGTGAGTTTAACAGACGAATAAATATCTGTTTCATAAATTATACCAAAAAGTCATTATTTATCTAATATTATATAAACTTATTCATCAGTTTTTGATAAGCCCATAGCATCTTTCATCATAAAATTTCTTAATGCCCATAAGGCATTTAAAACATTTCCATGATTACCAATTCCTTTTCCCAACCACTGAATTGCTGGTAGAGAATTTGGATCATCTGGACCTTTGGTATTTTCTTGGGTAGCAATCAACTGACGTTCCCAACTAGGTTTGCTTTCCAGATTTAAACTTTCAATGTATCTAAAAATAAGATTATTATAAAATACTAATATTTTAGAAACAACTATAATTTTATATTACTTGATATAAGCTTCAGAATGAAAAACTCTTGTAGGTCTTGGAGGCACAGTTACAAATAGTGGCTCTGGGTGTTTGTTAATAGTAATGCTATTATTGCTCGCCGAACCTATACCAATTTTAAAATTTATGAGGTCATAATAAAATTCAGTTAGTTACAAATATAATTACCATTTTGAGACATGGGTGATGGAGTATTCCTATTAATTTGGTTTAAAACATTGACAGCTCCTCCAACTATTATTTAAAAAAGTACATTTGTATTAATAAATATAAAAATAATTCATTAGTAATAATAATTAATAATTCATTTATTACAAACTTACTTTTTTTCCTTTTTAAGATATTTTACTACTTAAATAGCTTTATATATGTTATGACTATTCTACAGTGGAAAAAACTTACCAGGTTGATTTGAAAATTGTTGAGGTGTTTGTTGAACTAATTGTTCTTTTTTCAAACGTGTGGACTGTGCTACATGTCTATAAAGCGGTTTAGAATTCAACATATTAAAATTGATGTACAACATGCTTACGTATATCAATGTATAAGCCTATATATTTATAAATACTATAAGATTTCTGAAACTATGAAATATCTAACTAAGAAATAAATAGTAATAATATATCAATACAAACTACAATATAAGATCAAAACGTATGCATTTTTAAAAAGTTATACTTAAAATAGCAGACATTTTTACTACTAAAATTAAAATAATTTTATTCTTATTAATAGATCATTAAATTTAAAAATAAAACTTGGTAACATTACTTAAATTGTGGCAGAGTGTAATTATATATAACCAATCATTCAAATTCTAAAATAAAAATATTTTAATAACTATAAAAATGCACTCTAAAATGTCATAAGAAATATGACAATTAATAACAATACATTCATTCTACGGATCCATAATTTTAAAACTAAAACCATGCTCGGATAAAAAAAATCCACCAAAAATGTAAGTACTAAAAAAAAAAAAAAACCAGACCATTAGAATTTTCATTTGGTGGTGGAGACACAGGTGCAACTGATAAAACAGAAGTATTTGTAATGGCTGAGCGCGTGCTCAACATGAAATTTCTGAAATTAATTTAAGATAGTTGAAAACAAATACAGAAAAGAAAAAACTGCCTTTTTATTTTAGGTACAATTCTAAATATTAAAATGGTTTAAGAAATTTAGAATTCTACTATCAATTTTAACATATTAGAATACAGTGGAACCTCAATTATCTGGGGTGATGTTTGGGAGGGGGCACACAGATAAATAAAAACCACAGTTAATCAATACTTTATAATAATGAAATTCTGAATTTTTTATTTTATTTTAATTAAAAATACAACAATACTATATATTTATACATATTATAAATAACAAGTTATAAGGGTTTAAAATAATAAATTATCAACTTTCGTTTTTTTATTTTTTTTTTTGTTTGAAATAGTTTTTAAAAGCTTTTTAATAGTTTTTTTAGTTTGAAATAGGTGATTTGATAAATAAAATTTATAATAATTTAGAATATTAATTATATTCATATTGTTATCGTGAAAAATGTTCAATTTATAACTATAATAATGCATAATTATTTTCAAAATTTCATTAGAGTGAGCACGATTAATTGCAAAAACGAATAATCATGACTAGGAATGGGAAAAATAATAATAATAATAATATTTATTGATACCAATTTATAAGTTAAATTAACAAACATGTTATAATGCATAATATAATTAATTATTGGTTCTCTTTTCAAAAGCAAAGCTTGTGCAGAAAAGAGAGAGTATGTGACACAAAGTCGTAATCGTAAATAGTTAAGAAAATGAAAAATATAACAAAAAGGAAATTAATAAGACAATATAAATAAAGATATAAAATAATTAATAGTATAACAGATTAGGTTGACACATTCGGTTCATTAAACATTCGTTATTGAATTTGAACTAGGAAATTATTAAAATTGTATTTTATATAATAATAATAATAATAATATAGAAAAATTAAACATTATTCCAATATTTACTTGATTCACTAATATTAAACTGTGTTAGAATTCAATCAGTAATCACTTATTATATCATAATGATAATTAAATGACAAATGAATAAATGGTGTAATTCTATTTTAGATTTAGAAAAAATTAATGACTATTACATTTAATTAGTATAACATTTTAACAAATTAATTTTAAGAGAATGTTAAACATGCAGACACTTGTTATAACTGTAGAAAATTATAAAAATAATGTCTATCTAAACGAGAATTGGTGAAATAATAATTATATTTATCAATAGTATTACAAAATTGATAATTCGTTGTTGGTCGAGATTCAAATGAAGTTATAAGTTAAATCAGGGGCGTATTAAAGAAAGCATGGGGTCCGCGACCCTCTCATTCATTGTATTTAATTTTTTTTTTTTTATTAAGAGTATTAATCTCTTTAGGTTATCTCATTTTTCACGCACGGGCACACGGTGATATATCATGAAATAATATTATTGATATTTGATACTACTTATTTATAATACTATTGTTATATCTCTCCCCTCCTATTGTCCTATAAATTCCTTCATGTGTGTCTGGTACTATCTTCACAAAGCATTTAAATATATTATTATAAGACTTTATATCATCCTTTCCTCTCATTGAAATTTCCTGTACACACCATTGTATTTATTTGTTTTTGAATATTTGTATTTAGTGTATTTTTGTACCCATCTCTATTACTTGTTTCTAAATACATCCCCTGAATGAAATTAATTATGTGAATGAATCGTTTTAACTTACCAAATCTAAATTATTTTGTTCAATGAATAGATTCGTTTAAATTTAATGAATCGTTCACGAATACCCATCCCTAATCAAGGTCCCACTGTACAATTAAAGAACTCTGTATAAAAAATATAAAAGCAAGAAAAAGTGTATACTATTTCATATGACAAAAATTATATTAAATTAAAATATTTGAAATATTTTATGATTGATAATAATACCATTACCAAGTCATTTATTTCATAAGCTATAATTATTTTTACGAATAATGAATTAATATAGACTTTTTAACTTGAATTCTTATACATGTATTATTTTTAAAAATTTAAATATTTAAATTTTTAAATTAAATTAATAAATTCAACTATGTTTTAATATATAATTAATTACAAAATTATTTTTACATTTAATTAAAATAAAGATAAAATAATGTAAAAAAATGAGATATTTTTATCATTCAACTATATAATATGTCAACTTTGAATAATTATGATTAATATTATGTTGATCATTTGAATCATGACACATTAACATCTCAAGAAAGTATAATTAAACTTCACTAAAAATGCTTTTTTTCCTCAGTTAAACTTGAAAATCTTGTTATTCTTAGTATGTTATTAATTAAATATTTTATAGCTATATTATAGTAACTATCTCTTCAAAATACATATTATAAGAACACAATCAATTAGACATAAAAAAAAACTGATTTCAATTATTATTATTTATGAATATAAAGTTATCAGAATTTAAATATGTATTTCAATTATTTAAAGAAGATAAATATTTTGACAACTTATTAAAAATCAGAAACTCACAAAAAATTATTTTTTTTTAAAAAATGTAGATAACAAAAAAAAATCTTAATACGGTAAGAAATAATATTTTTGTTTTAATACTGAATATCCTTTATTTAAAAGTATAAATTGTACTTACTTATTGCGTTCTGATAATGGTACATGTTTTCCTGGGTTTTTAAGTATATGCACTTCCTTCACATGTCGAACTAAACGATGCAAACTTGGAAATGGAGCAATACCAGTCTTTTTAACTCTGAGACACCCTCTCCATTGACATTGAAATTCAATATCTAAAAATATAAGTCATTGTTATACCATATAAGATAAATATAACTATAAAAAAAAAATTTGTTTTATAAGAGAGAAATTATAACAACCACTAGGAGGAATTGCAGCAAAGAATGTTTGTACATGTCCGTATTGGTCAGCCACAGCATGATCTAAACAATCTGACTGATCTTCAAATTGCCAATCACAATTATCCCAACCACATTCCCATATAAGATCAGAACCTTCAGGTGGGGGTGGTGCTTGAAGAGACTGTTGACGCCATTGAGGATAATTCTCTTCATTTAATCTATTAGCCCGTTCTTCATATGCCATTTTTTCTGTTGGTGATAAATTACGCCACTACAAATTTATAAATTATCATTATAATTAATACTTTCATTTCATTTGCATCTAATTATAATTTACTTCATTTCCAACTATACGGCTAACTTCACCAAAACTACGATCTGGATTATTTTGTACAACAGCTTTACGAACATCACTAGTGTACAATATATAGCCAGTAACCAATTTTTTATGATTAGGATTCTTTTTTCTAGATGGTGTAGACAGGATTGTTGAAGTATTCAAAGTACGTTCACCTAAATCAGAAGAGCTAACAGAAGGTGGACCTCCATCCATTGAATCCTCAGTCATTGTATCAGCTGGTTCTAATTTAGGCATTGCTGGAGAACTAACATTCTAAACATAATCATGAAAAAGTTAATATTTAATAAAAATAAATAAAACACAAAAATAAATCATAACTTACTGATACAGAATCATAATGTTGGTTATACACTGTTTTGACATCATTCAATTGAGTATGATTTTCAACTGCACCGACCTAAAATTTCATTAATTATAATAAAAATTAAAATACAATAACAATAAAAGGAGTCTTACTTTTACTGGATGAATGAGTCTTCTAAAGAAATAAAATTCATCTTGAATTACAGCTGGAGAATGAGTATACTTCTTTAAACCATCTTTAGGTAATTCTCTGATTTGTTTAGTATTTTCATCATAAACCGAATCACAAAGATAAACATCATCTTCAGCTATTTCAGCTGGACGACCTATATAAGAAATTTGATAATCAATAAAAAAATAATAATAATATATAAGACAAGAAAAAAATATTTACATGATATATATTCAGCATGTTCCAAAACAGAACACTTCCCTGTAATTTTTGATATTGGTACTGTTTCTTCATTATTGGTTAAAAGAACTTCTTGTTTGAAGAACTGTCGACCAGAACAATTTGGAAGATCCATGGGTGTTAATAATACAGGTCCATAAACAAATGCAGCTCCTCTGAAATATAAAAAAATATGATACAATTTAATTTGTGAAGTAATAATGTTATTCAAATAAAAAAAGTTTAACATATCAATTAACTGATCATTTTCTTTAATATTATAGTACCACTTACTGCTTATTGACCCAAATTCTATCAACTTGTATTATCTGATTTTGTCCATCATTTTTCACATAAATAAAATCACCCGGTTTAAGAATACCAGCATGACAGTTATATTGTTCATAATAAATGCTTCCATCATCAATTACTCCAGGAGGATTCGGTATAAGTACATTCTACACAATAAATTAATATAAGTAACACCTCAGTAACTTAAATATATATTCAATAAGACTAACTGGTTTTTCTTTTTCAATTATTTTTTCATGCTCTTCAAGTTCAGCTATTTCTTCTTTATGTTTTTCCACACGGTCACGAAATACAGACATCACTCGTTTAGGATCCAAAGGTTCTTCTCTCTCAACTAATTCCCAGGTGGCAGTTAAACTTAAAGCCCAATTCTATGAAAAAATTAATGATAAAACTAATATATTTTATTACGCAGTCATAATAGGATATTTACCTTGATTTTTTTGAAATTTCTACATCTAGATGAATACCTAGATTCACATACATATACATCCTTTTCATTGAACCCTTTCGGTTGATAGCGGAAATAATCTTTAACACTTATGACAGCACAACGGCCTTTAATTCGGCTTACAGGTATAGTGATGTTTAAATCAGTCTTGAATACTTCCTAAAGATAATTGATATATAATTAAAATCTAATACTTTATAAAAATAAAACTCTTAACTAACTTTTTCTAAAAATTTCCGAGTTGATAAATGATAAGTTTCACTAGGTCGATAAAAATGATTTCCATACAGCATTTGTTGTGAATCTTGATTAGTCCATAACCGCTGAATATTTAATATCATCAGTTCTTGACCACGTTCTTGGGGTTCTGCATAAACAAAATCACCAACTCTATACACTAACTGATTTACACATACTGAATCATCTGTAGTGCCAGCAATAAGAGGCGGTGAATTTTCTTCTTGTTCCTAAAGTATAATAAATTTACATTAATAATTTAGAACACTTATGCTCAAATTCAAAACACACTTCTTGAATACTATCTTCTGTTTTAATTTCATCCTCCTCTGGATTACCACTAATAGATTCTTCAGCCATTTTTCTTTCTCTCATATCATTTACTGATAATGATAAATCCAATAGGGAATAATTCAAAGCAGGTGAATTCAGCAAATCTCCATTACGACATACTTCATCTCTACATTTATTAAATTTGTATAATATAAATCAAAATTGAAAAATTAACTACTTAAATGATAAACTAACCTTTGTCTAATAAAATATGATTGTAATTCAATAGAATCTTCAAATACTTGTGAATCTGTGCGTGACAATTGCCTAGCTCGTTCCAAACATGCGAATAAATCATCTTGAAATGTATCTAATCGTTTGTACTGATTTCCATCCAATCTTCGTTTAATTAAATCTAAAGACAGGCCTCTAACCCTAAAATTAAAAGTATATTAATGAAGCACATTAATAGTTTAATTTTCAAATAGAATTTATTATTTTAGTAAATATTTACTTATTGCCATCAATATCATCATGCTCAGGTAATTCTGCCATAGAATCTGAAAAACATCGCCCTTCTTCATCTTGATGATTATAAACACTGGTAAATAGCGAAGTTAATAATTCTTGAACTGCACTTTGAACATCAGGAGTACTATCTTCATCAGCTCTCAGTTGTAATTTAGTTTGCAATGTAAGTCTTTGTAATGTTAATGCATCTTTGTAAATTTGAGAATCAGGCTCATTATATTTGCAGGCATTATCAAACATCACCACAAAATCAGCAGCCAAATCATCAAGACTTTCATACAAATTATTCTTAAGTTTCTGAGATATTACTTCCAAATTAATAGGTTTTTTTATAACCTCATAATAATCTGGATATTCACTTTTAGATGGAAGTTTCATAAATATAATAGATAACAAACGACCTTTTTGGTCTTTATAGTCCTTGATAGTGTTGAATAATGTACGCATTTTTTGAAGGGTTGCTTGAGGAAGCTGAGATTTCCTGAATTTCAACAATGAACTAGAAACACTAACAACAAGAAAATTAAATGTATTTGTTTGAAAAAATTAGTTGAAAAATAAATTTAATAAAAACACAAATCCATAACTTACACTTTATTAGGTTTACTTAACACAGGACCTAACTCTTTAGAGCGATCTAAAAGTACTTTTTCTAAAGTATTTGCATCTTCATAAATTAATGATCCTTCCTCATTAAACTGACGACAATTATCGAACATTAACTAAAATAAAATGTATTTATATATGTAATAATTTATAATAATTGGAAAACTGTATGGTATTAAATATAATTTTTGTATATGTTACTTTAAAATCAAGCAATATTTC
Organism: Sipha maydis; assembly: GCA_034509805.1. Taxonomy (NCBI): domain Eukaryota; kingdom Metazoa; phylum Arthropoda; class Insecta; order Hemiptera; family Aphididae; genus Sipha; species Sipha maydis. The sequence continues at coordinate 14,910 of JASXSY010001265.1, read as the reverse complement.
ATCTTCACTCTTATACTTTTCTTGTTTTATTTTCTCTTCAATTGTTAGCATATCAATTGGTTCAGCAATTACTTTATAATAATCAGGATACAGTTTTTTAGAAGGCCTTTCCATAAACATTAACATAGGTACACGACCATGTTCAGTCTATTCAATGAAAATAAACTATGTAATGTCAAACAACTCTATACTTTAATATGAAATTATCAAATATAATTCTTACTGTATAATCCATTAAACATTTACATAAAGCATATAAACGTCGCTTGAGAGGAATATTATTCAAATATTTTCCCCGAGTAAGACATCGCGGAGAACGAGCAAATTTCTTGGATGTTCGAGACGTTGGATGAGATAAATCATCATCAGCAGAATCATCTTCACTATCAGAATACTGAAAAAACAAATTTTAAAAATACTTTTTTATTACAACAAACATTTTGGTTTTGAATTATAACATATTTAACATACTTGATGTGCTAAGTCTAACAATTCTTGAGCTTTAGTCTGCATAACTTTTTGTAATTTTACAGCATCCTTAAATTAAATTATAAAATTATACAATACATAGAAAAATTAAATTTTAATTTACAGATAGGTAATTAATAGTTTTATTAATAATTAGCAACATTATTGTTTAAAAATCAAGAGAAAATAAAAAAATATAATACAATTATCACAAGATACCTTATACTGTTTTGTGTCCGGAGTAAAATATTTTTTTGCATTTTCTAACATAACATTCATATCTCCTGCCACTTCACTGACTGTACCATAATCACCATTCTAAATGCAAAAAACATTTTATTTTATACATAATGAATTATTTATATACATTACCTTTAATTTTTTTCCAATTTGCATTAATGAAAGTGGATTACGAATTTCATGATAATAGTTAGGATAGTATCGTTTGGATGGTAATTTCCAAAATGAATCACTAAGCAAATTTCCTAAATTGGTGATTTCAAATAAATTTTCTACTTTAATATTTTTAATAATATATCATTGTAATAGGTTTTTACCTTGTGATCCATTAGCTGATCGAACAGCATTATATAACTGCCATCTAAGATTATCAGGACCATCAGCATTACTTTGACTATCAGTCACAGTATCTTCATCTAAGTCAGAATCTTCTTCATCTTCAGATTGTAATGCAGCTGTTACAGCAGACATTGATGTTTGACTACCTCTCATACGTTTAGCCCTTAATTAAAAGATCATTGTAAATTAATTATAAACACAATTTACAGTTACATATTAAATTTTATTAGGAAATTTTGATATAATAAATAATTACTGTAAGAAATAATTTACCTTATTCTTTCACTACTTTTGCTTGGTGCATATTTACCATGGTCAACTTCTATTTTTTTACTAGTAATAACTTTTTTTAAAGTTTTAGCATCTTTGTATATTTGTGAACCAGGTTCATTAAATAAACATGCATTTTTTGTCATTATTAACAATTCTCGTTCCATTTCAGCTAAATTCGTATATTTTCCATCTTGTATTTTACGAGCAATAGATCGTAAGTCAATAGGATTTTCAATAACTTCATAATAATTAGGATAACGCTAAAAAAAAAAAAAAATGTAATACTTAATACAACAGAACTATTTAAAAAAGCTGAACTTAAAATTAAATAATAATACAGGCTAACAAAATGTAAACAGTTTATTAGATACAAAAATCAATCAAAACCACATAATATGTTTAATATATATATATATCTGGAACTTGGGTCAAAAAGGGTCAATCTCACTTTTTGGCGAAAATGAGTTATATGTTAGTCATATGTTACCCCTTAGTTGGTTATAGGTTTTGCGGGATTGGTTACTCCTATCATCTATCGTTCTTCATAATTGCAGTCAGTTGCCACTGTTCTTACAACCGTGATCAGTTTTTGTCTAACAAGTGAGTCAACATAAATTAAATAGATTATAGTAACTAACATGGATAAAAACTATAATGCTCTTAATAACAAAAATATTTTAATCAATAACTCAACCAAAGTCTAAAATCATAAAGGAAGCCATCATAATATAATAGTAGAATTTAATATATTAGTTAAAAATATATATAAATTGTAATTTAGAATAAAGGAATGTATTAGCAACTATTTAATCTAAAATATTACATCTTTAAATATAATGAAACAAAGCAATGTTTTTATAATTCAAAATACTATTGTTTTAAATAAAAAATTTTATTTTATTACTTTTTTAGAAGGCAAGAGTTGAAATGCAGCTGATAAAAGACGATTATCATTATCTGTAGCAGACATTACAGCAGTAAATAATTCTTCACACATAGCTAATTCATCATCCATTCCAGCAAATGAAGAATTACTTTCTTCTTCATCAGTGTGTTCAGACTTTGATACTGAAGCTGCTGATCCTCCTCTCTTACCCTAATAAAAAAAATGAAAGTGAAATTAAACAAATATACAATTAATTGGCACTTAAAAATAACGTGAAAAACAAACCAATTTTCCTACACGAAGAACAAGCTTTTCTTTAGGTGTTCCTTCTCTTTCCATTAAATTATTTTTGGTTGCTAAAAATACATCCCACAACTCAACTGCATCTTTATACTCTTGAGAATTTTTCTGAAAATTGTTCATAAACAAGGATAAAAAATTAAATTGAAGAGATAAACAATGCTGTATAATAATTCAACTTTTCTGATAATCACAAAAATAAAAATTCAATTTTAAAAATTAATTATTGTAGACTAATATTAATTTTTATTATACTTATTAGAATTATTTAATGTTTTAAATCAAATTAAAATATTTTATTTTAAAATTAATTTTCTATTTACTTTGTTATGCTATAAATTTTAAAACTATTATAATCAAGTAAATTCAAATATTAAGAATATATATTTTTTTTAAGATAAGCCATACAGAAGAAATATTTCTTAACAAATACATTTCAGAATAAATAATAAACATTTTGATTTTATATCACATGTATTTAATTAACACACACATATTATTTTACAGAGTAATTTATAGAATATAACAAAATGTTAAGACGAAATAATAATTTAATATTAGTAATAAATTGTCCAAAATAATTTTAATAATGGATTTAAATTTAAATACATTTAAATAATACAATAACTTTGTTTATAATAATTTACATAATATTTTTAAAAACTAAAATATAATAAATAATAAAATAAGAATTTAATAGTTTTATTAAAATAATAATTTTTATAATAATTTTTTTTTTTTTTTTTAGTTATAAATTTAATTGAAATCATCAAAATAATATATTAATTTACTAAAATAGTTTCTTAAAAATATGGTTTTATTATTAATATTTTGTATTTTTTTTCAAGACAATATAAAGTAATATTATGCTAAAGCTCTAAAATAACTATTTAACACCTTGACCACCATACAGCCGCCGGCAGCCACAAGAATATGATTATGAATTAAGAATTTTAGGTTGCCGGCTGCTGTAACTTTTTATTTCCACGATACCATACAGCCGCATTTCTCGTATTCTTTTACATATCAATACATTTTTTGGAGCTGTAGCTTTATAATTATTTCATGGTGTAGAGCTGAAAATTTTGGTATTCAATTCATATTTTTAGACCTAATTATTCAAGAGATAACAGTTTGAGGGGTTTCGAAATTCCACACAGAATAGCCCAATGGCATAATAATAATAAACAACAGTACGGCCACCGGCGGCTGTATGGTGGTCAACATGTAAATTTAAATCTTTAGTCATAAATAAATTATTAACAATTTACCAACTTAAAGATCATTAATAAATGTAAATTTAAGAATAATTTTGAGAAAAAAATAAAAAAAAAAAGAAAGTATTTACCTTATAAAATGACTTTGCATTGTTTGTTAATAATTCTAAATCAGCTTGCAAATCCTCAATATCATCATATTCATCAGTTTTTATTTTTTGTTGAATTTTTATCATATCTATTGGGTTGGAAACCACCTATAAAAAGAAAAAATTAAAAATATTTTACAAACCCATAGTAAAATAAAGTACAAAAAAATTAATAAATTATTTACATCATAATATGTCGGTTCTTGTCTTCTTTTTGGAGCTCTAATAAAACTATCACACAATAATGTGCCATCTTCTTTTTTAAAATTTCGTAAAGTATCATATACTGATTGAACTATATCAACCTAAAATACAATCACATCAATTGAATCTATTACTACATAAAGTAATTAAATAATTATTTTGTTAAATATTTGGAATAAAAAGAACTAAAATAGGCTATTTAAAACAAACAGAAAACTAAATTTTATGGGATATATAATTATTTATTAAATTCTGATATTATTCTAACTGAAAATATTTAGAATAAAAAATTTAACATGTCAATATATTTTGAGTTTAGAAATAATATATTACTTTTTAAAGTAGTATACTTCAATTGTACATATAACAATTTTTAAAGTACTAAATAATTTAAGATAATATAAAATATAATAAAATAACTTTTTAAGTTATTTAAAATATTTATATATACATAAATTAAAATATTATGAAAGCATTATCAAATTTACTTTTTAATAATAATTATAAATTCAGAAATATGAAAGTAAATAATTCACCTATGACCTATGTACTTGATGTAAAATATTTCTCGCTGATATGATTAACTATCAAAATCGTATTATAAATATTTATGCAAAATAAAATAAAATTAAGTTTATTGTTGATTGTATATAATTTGGTCTTTCGTTAGCTTATTAGTCAGTAAAAATATTTAACCACAGTAAATATATAAAAAAAAATAAAATAATAAAACTACATGATCCATAAGTTAAATAATTCCAGGATGGTTAATAATATGTTTATAAATATAACTATTTGTTTTACAAATAAAAATAAGTATAATATGAAATTTGTCTATTGGAAATTACATATACCGGATCCACTCGTCTTTTTTTGCGTGTGTGTTCAACTGAAGAACTTTCTACTTCATCATCAGTTGCTCGACTAGCAATTGATGACGCCCGTCTGCGTCGATTCATTATTTATGGTGTTGTTCACGATGAGTATATTTAAACGAGTTCTGAAACGTGCATTAAAACTATTATTGTATGTACAAGCACGTTGACAATTGATGGTAACCTGTAGTACTTACATTCGATTAATTGAGGAATATCAAATAATCGTAACCCGATTAATTATAATGAAATACTGAAATAAATTTCAAGTACGATAACAATGTTCTTTATATCAATAAAAAATTAAAATTAATATAAAAGCGCACCTCGGTTTGTTCTGCATCCCGCAAGTGTAAACACAAATAGAATAGTGATAACGATTTTTATTGATTATTTGATGTTGTTTACAAAATAAAGATCTACCATTGGCTACGCGAATAATTCTTTCTTCTATGATTGCTTGTTGGAACTCGACGATATGTTCCAATGAACAATTGTACGTAATATTATATTGTATATATATATTGTATACTGACCCAAGCCTTCGTGCTCCAACCTTAGTAGATAACCGTGTTATATATACAATATAATATTACGTACAATTGTTCATTGGAACATATCGTCGAGTTCCAACGGGCTTGGGTCAGTTCTCCTCATTGATAAGAAATAAAAATGATAAGAGAACATTTAATAATAATATACCAACTGTTTGGAATCAAAATTTTTACTGCTAGGAATTTGACGCCAAAGAATTTAGCAACCCTGTGTTTATGTATTTAATGTATTTAACTGTCTTACTGATTACATTTTAAAATTATAAATCATTATCACTTTTGGTTAATGTTTGAGACTATCACTTGTGATTATTATAATAATTAAATATTTATATTTAATTAATTATATTTAATAGCTAATATAATATACATTTTCAGCGATTATATTTAATAATCATCTAAACCTTTATACAGTTTCTTGTTATTTAGTTTTGACTACTGGTCTAAAAATTATGAATATGGAAGAACAGATCGCTATTAGAAACCATTTGATGGAGCACAACTATATTTTGCCTGTTGGTTTTGAAAATAATGTTGAGGAAGTAGGTGTACCCTGCGTTTTGGCTGTCATTGTTTATTAGGTTATATTATAAATTGGATAACATGACATAATATAGAAGATATTCATCTTATTTTAATCAATAGTTTGAAATCTAAAAAAATTATCGCATTAGGAATATCTTTAATTTTATTTTAAGTAATTTCATATTATTAATTATGGTTGTTTTTACAGAAAAGCTGGTTTTCATTTAAAATTAGTTTTATGTCGAATTTGATCAAGTCAGAAGAAACCTCAGAGTAATTATACTGCTTAAAAATAACTATGAAGAGCAATAAAAAACTTAAAAGTAATACAAATTAATTCATTAGATTAGGGATGGTTTGTCAAGAGCTGAATGAGTGAACACAACCAGGATAATCTGTGAATATGTATAGCAGCTGAATGTAGATAGAGACCTGTTGATGTTATTGAGAAGAGCTGGACACTGTGCTGATGGATATGTCCAAGGTGAAATAGGATAATATCCACAGGTTTGTTGAAATACAAGTCTTTAACTTAAATTAATGTATATATAATATAGATAGCTAATTTTATTATTATTTTTAGGAAGATGATCAATAGATTTGTCTCCAACTTCAGGTTTTGTATCCTTCTTTTTATCAATTAATATTTCAAAACACAGTATAGTAAATTTATAAAATTGTTGTTTAATTTATATTTCAATCATTATTTGTTAATTTTTTACTGTAGTAAATTTATAAAATTGTCGTTTAATTTATATTTCAATCATTATTTGTTAATTTTTTACTCTAGTAAATTTATAAAATTGTTGTTTAATTTATATTTTAATCATTTATGTATTACATAGTTTGTTAATATTCTACTGTAGTATGTAACGTTAAAAAATGGTAACCATTCTTTATTATTTGTATTTTATATCATTACTTTTATAGTAATTTTTATTGTTTTATTTTTGCCAACTGTGTGTTGCGACATTTATGTTACATTTGGTTATGTGCTATTAAATAAATTTTAGATTCTGAACGGAGTGTGATTGCTTTTTTAATAACTCTTATAATCATTTTCATAATTAATATTTTCATCATAATTGTAATTATTGTTATTATTATTATTTTTTTTTATTACTATGTATGTACACTAATTTAGAGCACTATAAATATTAATTTAATAAAATAATAAAATAAAAATAAATAACTTATAGTTAAATTTAACAGTATTGTAAAAAAATATACAAATACTACAATAATTAGGTAATAAAATTAATACTGACAAATAATATAACAGGATTTTCACATAAACTGATAACACTGATTACTGATAATCACTGACTCATAGAAATCTTCTATTATCTACAAACAAACTTTGATTTTCGTTTCTATAATACAATCAGTGTAACATTTATCTATTCTGTGGTGTAACCAACGAACCGATTGAATCAACATATCAATTTTATCGTTTCAGTTAGAGAGCCTTGATATTTAATGTCAAGGCTCTCTAGTTTCAGTGAATCGAATCATTCATTAAAATTACCCATCCCTAATGACCAGTAGCAGTGGCGTAGCCAGGAATTTTTTATGGTGGGGGTCAACAAATTTAAACTTATCATACTTTACTTCATGGTATCGGATATTTAATTTTATTGTAAAAATATAGCATATATCGAAAAAATTAAATTTATCAATTTATTAGTTTAAAACAAATACAACTTATTAAACATTGTTAATAAAATCCATAATAATAATTATATATATATATATATAATGTCCGAATGTCAGGGTTAAAATAGTTATCACCTACAATATAATGTAATTACAATACTACATCAATTTTTATTTTTATTTTTGCCAATTTATCCAACATTACTTCTGGCAGTAGCGGCTCGTGAGTAAATATTCTGGGGAGACTTAAATTATATAACATAGATCCCATATAACAACGAACAAGAAAAACCTTTTTATTGAAAAAATTAATTATATTAATACTTCAATTAATATTTAGTTAATATTTTTAACTTAATTCAATATTAAATTTGTTTAAATTTGTATTAAAATAAACTTAAAATAATAGTATATAAAAAAAATACTAGTATAATCGAGGGAAAAGCGTGGGGCGCTTTATGCCATAATTTTCGTATTTTGAGCACCTCACGCTTTTCTCTTGATTATACTAGTATTTTTTTTATATACTATTATTTTAAGTTTATTTTTAAAATTATTTTCAACTTTTTAGTTCGATATTCTTTAAAAGCGTGTTTTTTTTATTTTTTTTTAAACTATATTTATTATACAAAAGAAATAAAGTAACGAAGGGGGACATAGATGCATCTTCACGGCGGCGATTTTTTAAGACCGTGGTTGTAACCACAGATATGTATTATTATACTATTATACATATTTGTGGTAGTAACTGTCGTCATTCGTACAATCAGGCTTTCCACGTAAATGTATAAAACATGGAACATAAACAACATGTAAAATATAAATAATGAGGTAACAGTTGGTAACATGTGTTAGTGGAGCAGTTCCCACAATGATAATTATCTACAGTCGAGTCCATAGATATTATAAAATCTATGGTCGAGTCACGGAGTAATATTTTTCTACAGATAATAATAATATTATTATTATCGTCTTATCTTGATTATGTTATCATTATAAAATAAACACCAACAAACAAGTAAAAACACGTGATGACATTTACTCCGTAATTCTCATTTTTATTTCAATATTGAATAATTTTATTGTTTTTCAAAATGGGTGTTATTCAAAGAGTGGTGTATGTCAAATTTTTAATTTAAAACTATATTATTTTTAATATTTGAATTAATTTTTTATAGAAAACCCAGGACAAAACGGGGTAAGAGGATCTTGTTAAAAAAAGAACCAAAGATCGTGGAGAACCCGAAGCATGTTCTGTTTATTCCTGGTCGTAAATCATCTTTAAATGCTAGCAGCTGCATGAAAGATTTAGTAAGTTTTATTCTGTATAATTTACCCAACATAATTTAAAATTTTTAATTTTCTTAGTTGAAACTCAAAAAGCCAGACGCTGTCATGTTAACCCAAAAAAACGATATTTTACCTTTTGATGATGCAGTACAAATTGAAAAATTACTACAGAAGCATGATTCATCTTTATTTTTCTTTTCTTCGCACAGCAAAAAACGACCAAACAATTTGGTTCTCGGTAAGCCATGTTAAAACTATATTTTCGGTTAGCATAATCTATAAATGTTGATTCTTTTTTTTTTTTTTGTCATAAACAAAAATGTAAATTTATAGTGGCATGTCATTAAACTATATACACAAACTCATTCTAATCCTCTCATACAAGATCTTTCCATCCTTACACTCCCAGGAAATCCTAACTGCCGATTAAAAAGGAAATAGTGCCATGACCTTTTATAAAACTTCAATATCTAACATCTCATAGCCAAAAAAAAAGAAAAATAAAACTAATCAATAGCCAAGTCACTAATGATGGCTGTTTAATTCACAACTTTTATGTCTTTTAATTACTTTTATCGTATAAACTTATTATTAGGGATGGGCCGATACCACTTATTACCGATATCCAATACATGCTGCCGATATAAAACCGATACCCGATAATATTATGTAAAAATTAAAACAGCATTTTTGCAAAAAAAAAACATGAGCCGATACCATCATAAAACCGATATATAATAAAAAACTGATACCTGAACTCAAATGTTACCTAAAAAAGTTAAAACATTGTTTAAAACAGCTACCAACTAAGTAATTTTGAATTTTCAAATAATCTTCTTCTTCTTCTTCTTCTACTTCGCCTTCCTCCCAACTATATGGGGTCGGCCACCCTTGTCCTACACCTCCACTTTACTCGGTCAATCACCTCTCCTCTGCACACACCGACAGCCCTCATGTCATTCTCCAAAGTCTCCAACCATCTCTTTTTTGGTCTTCCTCTTCCTCTTTTTCCTTCAACGTCCATCTTCATAACCACTCTTACTGCATTCGTTTCCTCTCGCCTCATCACATGCCCAAACCATCTCAGCCTATTTTCTCTCATCTTGTCCACAATTGGCGCTACACCAACACTACCTCTCACGTATTCATTCCTTATTCTATCTTCTCTTGTCACTCCACTCAACCATCTAAGCATTCTCATTTCCGCGACACTCATACTTTGTTCTATTCTCCTGTTAACCGCCCAACACGCTGAACCATACAGCATAGTTGGTCTCACTACACTTTTATAAAATTTACCTTTCAGCCTAATTGGAATTCTCTTATCGCATAACACGCCCAATGCTTCTCTCCATTTCATCCACCCGCACTTAATCCTATGTTTAACATCAATGTCAAAGCCCCCGTCCTTTTGAACAAAAGATCCTAAATATTTAAAGCTCTCAACTTCACCTATCACATCACCATCTATTGTCAGTTGTCTCCTCATTCCTTCAACTTCTTGGTCTATTTGTCCAAAATCATACTCAATATACTCAGTTTTATTTCTACTAATTCTCAATCCCTTTTCTTCGAGGGCTAACCTCCACTCATTTAACCTATTATTGACAACTTCTAGGTTTTCTCCTATCAGAACTATATCATCCGCAAACATCATACACCATGGTATCTCACCGTGTATCTCCTTTGAAACCTCATCCATTACCACTGAGAACAGGTAGGGGCTTAGAGTTGACCCCTGGTGCACACCTACTCCTATACTGAAACCTTCTGATACTCCACACCGATTCTTGACACTAGTACTCGACCCTTCATACATATCCTGGATCAAATTAACATACATTTTTTCTCATTAATGCCCACCTTAAAACTTCCCTTGGCACCCTGTCATACGCCTTTTCTAAATCTATAAACACCATGCATAGTTATATAATAAATATAATGCTTTTGTTAGTTGTACATTTTCTTATATTTTAATGTTAATTATAATTATGGTTACATACATTTTTTTTTTTTTTTTTTTTTTTTTTTTTATTAATTCATTCCCATAATGTTTATTATATATATTAAGAAATTTTTTTTTTTATAAGACTCCATCGTCAATTAACTCATCTATAATTGAACCTAACTCATTGCAAATTAAGTTTTGTGTGTATGGATCTATTACTTCCTGAGCAAATCCCATAATAGGTCCTGATATGTGTATTATCTCTGAAATATTGTATGGTTCTCCCATTAAACTGTTCGCATTCCTCATATGTTCCGAAAAACATACTAATTCTACTTCACTTCCTCTTTCATGTGTTCCTCTCTCTTCATGATTCTCACCTTTTAAAAATGTACTTAAATGTCTTAAGAATTGTTTTGCTCTATTTGTCCTGGCTTCTATTTCTTCACTCATTTTTCTCTATATATTTTTTTTACTTTTTTTTTTTTATTTTATTTCTTTTATTTTTTTACTTACAATTCTGAATTTCTTGTTCTTTTATCTGTAATTATATATTTAATTTTTTAATTTTATTTTTATTTTATAAAATTATTATTATTTTTACATATTCTAAATAAATTTTTTGATTGCATTTTACTCATAATATAGTTAAAAATACATTTTGTCAATATCACATCCGTAACAGGATCGTGACAATGTGTTTTATCATGTTCCTCACTACAAATTAAATTGTGTGTCTCCTTTAGGTTTAATATTCTCCCGTTTTTATTTATATGTCCTATCACTTCTGTATATATTATTTTTTTACTATTTACGTCCACTAATTTTAGGCTAAAAGTATTATCATTATTTTCGTCATAATTTGTTATATCTATATACTTTTTTATTCCAGGTATTCTTAATTTTTTCATAACTTTTATGTCCATAGATCCACTCCATGTCACAATGACAGGCTGTGTATTATCTGAATATAAATATTTGGAAATAAATGCGGAACCTAGACTTGTTGCCCCCTTATGTTCGATACTCAAGGTAATCTGCCCCAATAAAGGTCGTAACACGTCTGGTTTCTTCCGCAATATCCCTCCAAGATACCGTTTCAGGTTTTCCACATTCCGTCTGTTGAACATTCTTATTTTATTGTCCTCCGTCAAAATGATCGGTCTCCCTTGCATTTTAACTGGTTTATATTTATTAAGGCTATGGCATAATGCTCCTGATACCAATAATAAGTCTGTTTTGTTGATATTGATGAATTCAAAATCAACGATAACGAATTTTATCTGTGGACTAAAATTTATGTTAGTGTATAATATTTTTAACATTTAATTAAATTTTATTTATATATATTTTTTTTTTTTTTTTTTTATTTATTTATCTTTTTATTTATTTATTTATCTTTTTATTCTTATCTTGGCGAAGGTGATCGTGATGACTGTATCGTGTTATAAATTTTCTCGATCCTTTCTCTATCGATTGGTTGTATATTTCTTTCCGTACTCTTATTACGATTTTTCTTGTTCCAATAGGCCTTATATATTTCATGATAGCGTATTCATTCGAAACTTCCCTATTTTTTATCCAATATATTATGCAACTTATTAATATTATTACCAATATAAAAATAATTAATCCAATTATTATATAATATAAATATGAATGCTCTTCGCGTTGTTTCTTGTTGTACCGACGTTCTTCTTCATTGTTTATTTGTTCTTCTATGTCATCTAGCGATTTTGATACTTCATGTAAGTTCTTTAGTTCTAACTTTTTCTTTTGTTTATTATCATTTCCTTTTGTTTTTATTAAATTAACTCTGTCTGTTATTAAATTGAATAGTTCTTTCATGTCTGTTTGTGGTAAAAAATCTGTATATATTCCGTTAGATATGTGATCTACTGCTGTTAATATTATATATTTTCCTGTTATTGTACAACTGTTATCAAATATTTGTATTATTCCTTCTCCTGATATTCTATGTATTTGTGGTTCTTGTAATTCTGTACAACTTACCACTAATGTGTCATTTACTACTGTATATATCCAACTATTTTGATTTTTAAGTTTATGATAAATATTTTTGTTTATTTCTGTTATTAAAGGTTGACATGATTTTGGTGCTGTCTCTGGTTTATTAAATAATTCAATTTCACATGTTTGTTGACCATTGTTTTCTTGAATTGGTTGATATGCATTACATACTCTATATATTGAAGTTTCTTTGCATGATTCTAATTGAATATCTGTAAATGTTGTAAATTGTCTTCTATCCTTTGTAATTGCTATATATGGATTTTCTGGTGTTATTATTAATTTTATTGTTTTGTTTTGTTTGATTTCTGTCATTGGTATTGGTATTGCATTAAATAATGTTAATTCTATATCCGTAACTAGTGGTATTCTTGTTATAAATACTATTCGTTTATTTTCGTAAAATACTGTTAATTTCGTTATTTTATTTAGTTCGTATAATTCTGATGGTTGTGTCCCCATAGGTATATTTAATTTTCCTTTTAACCTGTGTGAAATTTCTTTTAATGTTGATGCTATTTCTTTTGGTGTTATTAAACTTGCATGTATAACTCCTCCTCTTGCTGCTGTTACTATTTGACTTAATGTTGATGTTTCGTAAGCAAATTGATTTGTTAACGCTGTATAAATATTTTGTATTTCTGTCATTTCTAATAATTCTATCATTTTTTCTTCTGTAGTTTCTGCTGTTTTAATCCTTTTTTCTATTTCTTCTAATTTGTCTGTTACTTCTTTGTACATTTCGTTTGTTTTCTCGACTGTCATTCCTATTTTTTCTACTGCCGATTTTACTATTGTTGTTTGTGATTTTAACATATGTAATGTATGAGTTTCACTCTCTTCAATTGATTTTATTGAATCGTTTGTTTCTTTGACACAATTATCATCGCATACTCCAAATAATGTGTTCATTGCGGTGCCTATAATGTTGACTAAACCTCTTTTTACTCGATTTTTAACATCTTTTATGTCATCTTCATATTTTCCTAATGATATGTACATTCTCTCTCTTTGTGCGTTAATTTCGTTGAAAAACTGTTTTACAATAAAATTCCCTTTCGTACATGTTTTCGTTGTGTTGTTTGTAACACACGCTCTTTCTATGTTGTTTATTCTTTCTCCTAAGTTTGCATATTTTTTATCATATTCCTCCAATGATAAATAATTTATTAATTTATATTCTGCTCCTATTAATCTTGTTCGTCCATAGTTTTCGAAGTATATTCCTGGTGGTTTTGCATTATACGATGTTATTGAATAATATCGGTTATATTCGTAAGTACTTCCCATTGTCATCACGATACACATTGCCCTAATAAATAAATCTTTTATTTTTATTTTATTTGCTTAGTTATTTATTTGTATTAATTATCATTATAATATTTTTTTACATTATTTTTATGTACTGTTACACCTCTTCTTCCTTTTTGTATAACAATATTTTCTTCTCCTATTACCTCTATGACCTCATATGGTCCTATCCATAAATTATTTAATTTAGTTTTTGAAGCATTATCTTTTAATAATATTAAATCTTTTACATGTATATTTATTGAATTCTCATTTTTATCATATCTTTCTTTAGATTTTATTTTCTTTTTAATTAATTTTTCTTTTGCGATTTTATGTGATTCTTGTAAATTTTGTTTTAAATCATATAAATAATTATCATAATTATATCTAGGTTCAGGTTCAGATTTTAATTTTATCGGTATCTCTAATGGCCTACCATATACTAATTCATATGGCTGAAAATTATGCGAAGAATGTTCTGTTGAATTGTAAACAAAAAATGCGTATGGTAATAAGTTATCCCAATTTGATTGATTTTTATCTACATAATGTCTTAAATATTCTGCTAAAGTTCTATGTGATCTTTCTAAACTCCCATTTGTTTGTGGATGAAAAGGACTTGTATTTATTTTATTAATTTTTAATAGTTTGCAGACTTCTTT